>NIVC01003392.1:0-60000 GCA_002269645.1 Macrostomum lignano | reverse complement strand
ACACTGACAGCTACAGCACTCACAGCTACATCACTCACAGCTACATCACTGACAGCTACAGCACTGACAGCTACAGCACTGACAGCTACAGCACTCACAGCTACAGCACTGACAGCTACAGCACTGACAGCTACAGCACTCACAGCTACATCACTGACAGCTACAGCACTGACAGCTACAGCACTGACAGCTACAGCACTCACAGCTACATCACTCACAGCTACATCACTGACAGCTACAGCACTCACAGCTACAGCACTCACAGCTACATCACTGACAGCTACAGCACTGACAGCTACAGCACTCACAGCTACATCACTGACAGCTACAGCACTGACAGCTACAGCACTCACAGCTACAGCACTCACAGCTACAGCAATCACAGCTACAGCAATCACAGCTACAGCACTGACAGCTACAGCACTGACAGCTACAGCACTGACAGCTACAGCAATCACAGCTACAGCACTGACAGCTACAGCACTCACAGCTACAGCAATCACAGCTACAGCACTGACAGCTACAGCAATCACAGCTACAGCACTGACAGCCGCTCGTAGTCTGAGGAGCCGCCATTGCCACCAAAACCGGACTCAAATAGTGAGCCCTCAATCGAACGCTCCATCAGCGGAGTCATGACGGCATGACGCGGCGTCAACTGCAGATGATTGGCTGAGCGGGAGTGCGGCACCGACTGGCGGGCTGAGGAGGCGCCGGGCTGGCCGAGCTGCTGGTGCAGCTGCTCCGCTGCCGAGGATGTTGCCAGGTCCACTGCGGGGCGGGTCGGAGGGCGTCAGTGGCATGCGCCCACCCACTCCCTCACCCGATAAGCACCCACTTCACTCCCTCACCCGATAAGCACCCACTTCACTCCCTCACCCGATAAGCACCCACTTCACTCCCTCACCCGATAAGCATCCACCCACTCCCACACCCGATAAGCACCCACCCACTCCCACACCCGATAAGCACCCACCCACTCCCAAACCCGATAAGCACCCACCCACTCCCACACCCGATAAGCATCCACCCACTCCCACACCCGATAAGTACCCACCCCACTCCCACACCCGATAAGCACCCATCCCACTCCCTCACCCGATTAGCACTTGACTCACTTGGTAGCACCTGGTTCAATAACAGAAGGAATTGAATTGTGACAATAAATAATAATATTGTGATATCTCCACCAACCGTAATAAAAGTGCGTAACGATTGACAGCGTAAGTTAATATATTCAAGTAGTTGAATGAAGCACAGCCAACTGATTTCGAATCACCAACAGAGAAAAGTGTGGTTCAATATTGAATATATCTGAATGATGACAGCTTGTCAATAAAAAGTGAATACTGCCGCAGTCGAATGCGGTCGCATTTTAAAGCGGCATTGCGAAGAGGTCCGGGCGAACTGCAGATTCGCCGTCAGTTGCGCTGCAAACGAACTGCAGCTGCCATCTACCAGCGTTTGAATGAATACAGATAGCGGGTACGGCTTCAGATGTTTTCATGTTTGCATACGACTACTGCTAGTAGACAACAGCAGTCGAATATCAACATAAGCACAGTGCAAACTTTACCGATCCATGAAGCCACATGATTTATCCCAATCCTGAGACTCCCCCATGATTTATCCCAATCCTGAGACTCCCTCATGATTTATCCCAATCCTAAGACTCCCTCGTGATTTATCCCAATCCTGAGACTCCCCCATGATTTATCCCAATCCTGAGACTCCCTCATGATTTATCCCAATCCTAAGACTCCCTAATGATTTATCCCAATCCTAAGACTCCCCCATTATTTATCCCAATCCTGAGACTCCCTCATGATTTATCCCAATCCTGAGACTCCCCCATGATTTATCCCAATCCTGAGACTCCCTCATGATTTATCCCAATCCTAAGACTCCCTAATGATTTATCCCAATCCTAAGACTCCCTCATGATTTATCCCAATCCTGAGACTCCCTCATGATTTATCCCAATCCTGAGACTCCCCCATGATTTATCCCAATCCTAAGACTCCCTTATGATTTATCCCAATCCTGAGACTCCCTCATGATTTATCCCAATCCTAAGACTCCCTTATGATTTATCCCAATCCTAAGACTCCCTCATGATTTATCCCAATCCTAAGACTCCCTAATGATTTATCCCAATCCTAAGACTCCCTTATGATTTATCCCAATCCTGAGACTCCCTCATGATTTATCCCAATCCTGAGACTCCCTCATGATTTATCCCAATCCTAAGACTCCCTTATGATTTATCCCAATCCTAAGACTCCCTCATGATTTATCCCAATCCTAAGACTCCCTAATGATTTATCCCAATCCTAAGACTCCCTTATGATTTATCCCAATCCTGAGACTCCCTCATGATTTATCCCAATCCTAAGACTCCCTCATGATTTATCCCAATCCTGAGACTCCCTCATGATTTATCCCAATCCTAAGACTCCCTCATGATTTATCCCAATCCTGAGACTCCCTCATGATTTATCCCAATCCTGAGACTCCCTCATGATTTATCCCAATCCTGAGACTCCCTCATGATTTATCCCAATCCTGAGACTCCCTCATGATTTATCCCAATCCTAAGACTCCCTCATGATTTATCCCAATCCTGAGACTCCCTCATGATTTATCCCAATCCTAAGACTCCCTAATGATTTATCCCAATCCTAAGACTCCCTCATGATTTATCCCAATCCTGAGACTCCCTCATGATTTATCCCAATCCTGAGACTCCCTCATGATTTATCCCAATCCTAAGACTCCCTCATGATTTATCCCAATCCTGAGACTCCCTCATGATTTATCCCAATCCTAAGACTCCCTCATGATTTATCCCAATCCTGAGACTCCCTCATGATTTATCCCAATCCTGAGACTCCCTCATGATTTATCCCAATCCTAAGACTCCCTCATGATTTATCCCAATCCTAAGACTCCCTCATGATTTATCCCAATCCTGAGACTCCCTCATGATTTATCCCAATCCTGAGACTCCCTCATGATTTATCCCAATCCTAAGACTCCCTCGTGATTTATCCCAATCCTGAGACTCCCTCATGATTTATCCCAATCCTGAGACTCCCTCATGATTTATCCCAATCCTGAGACTCCCTCGTGATTTATCCCAATCCTGAGACTCCCTCAGGATTTATCCCATTCCCGAGACAAACTTACCATCGCTATCCATATGCCGAAAGCTATGAATCTCATTCAGCATGCAGGCATTGGCGTATTGCGGTTGCCTCGCACTTGTGCCGCCGCGTCCGCCGCCGTGGTAGCTGAACCGGCGGCTGCTGTCGTTTGCTGCCGAAGACGCGGCGGTCGGACCTCCCCTGCTGGATGACGGCGGAGGCGGCGGCGGCGGCGGCGGCGGCGGCGGAGGCCGCGAAGGAGGCCGTCGGGCGCCGGGCAGGCGGTGAAGCGATGAAAGCGAGCTGGCAATGGACTCGGAAACGCCTGGCAAGGGCAGGAGGAAGCCCTGACTTTGGACTTGGGGATCTTAGTGACTTTTAATTTGAGGTGTCTGAGGTTTGGGGTGTCTTCAGTGTCTGGGGTGTCTTTCGTATCTTGGGTGTCTGTAGTATCTGGGGTTTTTTACTATTGGGGTGTCTTTAGTATCTTGGGGTGTCTGTAGTATCTGGGGTTTTTTAGTGTCTGGGGTGTCTTTCTTATCTTGGGGTGTCTTTAGTATCTTAGGGTGACTTTAGTGTCTGGGGTGTCTTTAGTATATTGGAGTGTCTTTAGTGTCTGTTGTGTCTTTAGTGTCTGGGGTGTCTTTAGTGTCTGTTGTGTCTTTAGTGTCTGGGGTGTCTTTAGTGTCTGGGGTGTCTTTAGTGTCTGGGGTGTCTTTAGTGTCTGGGGTGTCTTTAGTGTCTGGGGTGTCTTTAGTATCTTGAGGTGTCTTTAGTATATTGGAGTGTCTTTAGTGTCTGGGGTGTCTTCAGTGTCTGGGGTGTCTTTCGTATCTTGGGGTGTCTTTAGTATCTTGGGGTGTCTTTAGTATCTTGAGGTGTCTTTAGTGTCTGGGTGTCTGTAGTATCTGGGGTTTTTTAGTGTCTGGGGTGTCTTTCGTATCTTGGAGTGTCTTTAGTGTCTGGGTGTCTTTAGTGTCTGGGGTGTCTTTAGTGTTTGGGGTGTCTTTAGTGTCTGGGGTGTCTTTAGTGTCTGGGGTGTCTTTAGTGTCTGGGGTGTCTTTAGTGTCTGGGGTGTCTTTAGTATCTTGGGGTGTCTTTAGTGTCTGGGGTGTCTTTAGTATATTGGAGTGTCTTTAGTGTCTGGGGTGTCTTTAGTGTCTGGGGTGTCTTTAGTATCTTGAGGTGTCTTTAGTATATTGGAGTGACTTTAGTGTCTGGGGTGTCTTTAGTGTCTGGGGTGTCTTTAGTGTCTGGGGTGTCTTTAGTGTCTGGGGTGTCTTTAGTGTCTGGGGTGTCTTTAGTGTCTGGGGTGTCTAGTACGTATATAGGGGTGTAGAGTCTACAGCTGTATATTTCATATCGCCCACCCCAACCAGCTTGCCCTGTCTCCCCAACCCATTCAACTTGCGTCCCCGCTCTCTCGCCTCTCCTCTCTCACCGTCGATGTTGAACTCAGAGTACAGATCAGAGTAGGAGTCGGCAGCAGTCGCAGAAGCGGCGGCAGCAGCCGGCACACTTGGCAGATCGTTGACGTAGATGTCTTCGTACAGAGAGTCGGGCTCGGCGACAGCGGCCTCGGAGCCGTGAGAGGCTGGCTGCAGCGGTCGGTTGGAGGCGCTGCGGGCTGAGCCGGGGAGTCGCTGCTGCTGCTGCCCAAGCTGCGCCAGCCGCTCAGACAGCGGCATCGGCAGGGCGTTGCGAGCCCGGAGGCTGGCGAGGCTCTCGCGCACCGTCACTCGCTGGTACTCGGCCGGTGTCGTGGCTTCGGCCGCCTCCATCAACGGCAACCGAGGCGGCTGGGCGGCGGCGGGCGGAGGCTGATGATGAGGTTCGGCTGTTGAAGCGTCTGGGAGAGTTTCAGCAGGGAGGAGGCGGGTGTTTGTACTTTTAAATTATCTCTAAGATTGTTATCAATATCAACTCAATAAAATCTGTTAATTACGAGAATAATTACCTAGCTAAAAAAGTAACTAACCAACTAACTAACCAACTAACTATCTAACTAACTGACTAACTAACTAACTAACTAACTAACCAACTAACTAACTAACTAACTAACTAACTAACTAACTAACTAACTGACTAACTAACCAACTAACTAACTAACCAACTAACTAACTAACTAACTAACCAACTAACTAACTAACTAACTAACTAACCAACTAACTAAATAACTACCTAACTAACTAACTAACTAACTAACTAACTAACCAACTAACTAACTAACCAACTAACTAACTAACTAACCAACTAACTAACTAACTAACCAACTAACTAAATAACTACCTAACTAACTAAGTAACTAACTAACCAACCAACTAACTAACTAACTAACTAACTAACTAACTAACTAACTAACTAACTAAATAACTAACCAACTAACTAACTAACTAAATAACTAACTAACTAACTAACTAACTAACTAACTAACTAACTAACTAACTAACTAACTAACTAACTAACTAACTAACTAACTAAGTAACTAGCTAACTAATTGTTGGTTCCACTAAGAATTTAATTTTGACATCACTATGTGACATGACAAAACCAGTCAGAGGCGCTTATATAATAAAAACATTTTATCCTACTTCTAGTAGCAATACTGCATTTTAACCTCATCCATAGCAAAATATAAACAAACTTTCTTAGTTCATGGTGTAACTGATGAACTGGCGGGTATAACTGATAATCAAGCAACACTACTTAGAAAAACATTAGTAAGTTTTCTGAAATCCAGCTAGCGGGAGACACCAAGAAGCTGACTAATTGCAGTATAAACAACAAAGTGATGGCAAAGAACGCCTTGTTCGATGAGGTCAAAGGTAACGTAAGATTTACTTGATAGGGAAATGAAATGGATCAATAAAACTGGCTTAGCTTTATGATCAAACAACTTGAGTCTTTACGCGGTTCTAATGAGCACCATTGCCTTTGAAACTATTTAACTAGCTAAAGAATCTAAAAGCTAGACGTAAGGAGGCAGCCGTCCCTGAAATGCCAGCACCGTCCATGTTATACTAAAAAGAGAATCTGAAATTGCTCCGGATTTTTCCTCTATGAACTCCATGGTCCGCGCTAACACATTTTGGCAATTTAGCGCAGAGAGAAGACAGACAGACAGAAAAAAGAAATATAATTGAAGCAGCCAATCGATGCATTTCTCTGACTCACGTGGCCTTCATTTTTCATTTGGCCTGCTTGCCTGTCTGTGCGGCAAAACTACATGTAGACGATAAGAAAAATAGAAGATAAGATAAGAAAAACGTGCTGGCTTGTTGGCGCGAAGGTCGCGGAGGCGGGCCTCAGCCAGCTGCTGCCTGTCTGTGCCGGTAGTACATATTATGAATATACTGACCTCTGAGGGCACAGGACAGTAGCCTGGTCTGACTCTATCCCCGATTCCGCGTACATGATTAGCGATTCTCTCTGCTGTTTGTCAAAACTACTACTACTGCCACTACTACTACTACTACTGTCACCACCACCACTACTACTAACACTACTATTACTATTACTGCACTACTACTACTACTGCTACTACTACTACTACTACTATTACTACCACTACTACTACTACTACTACTACTACTACTACTACTACTACTATTACTACCACTACTACTACTACCACTACTACTACTACTACTACTACTACTACTACTACTACTACTACTACTACTACTACTACTACTACTATTACTACCACTACTACTACTACTACTACTACTACTACTACTACTACTACTACTACTACTACCACTACTACTACTACTACTACTACTACTACTACTACTACTACTACTACTACTACTACTACTACTACTACTACTACTACTACTACTATTACTACCACTACTACTACTACTACTACTACTACTACTACTACTACTACTACTACTACTACTACTACTACTACTACTACTACTACTACTACTACTACTACTACAAGGCTCAAGACCCAAGGCTTATTGAGGTCATCGCTGAGATGTTAAGGGCGGAAGTTGATATGTTAAGGCTTGTGGGGGGATCGCGGTGATGTCAAGGCTTAACAAGGGATTGCCGAGGTTATTACAATGAGACGATACTCATAGTTTATCAAAAAAACTTGTACTGCATTTTTGGCTTCCCAACAGGGGGCGCTGATTGCTAGTTATTTGTGCTGAAATTAAAATTACAAATATCATTACTGCTAGTAGCATTATCTGCAGCTTTAGCGCTCGGCGGCTTAGAAACATGCCCTCAAGGAACTATCAGAGAATAGTGAACAAAACGGTTACAGAAAACAAGAAAGAGAGAAGCGACAACGCAACAAGACTGACATGGAACACGCTGACTGCTTGCTAAGAAATAGACAATACAATATAGTTAGCTGGAGTAACGGATGAGGAACAAGCGCTGAAATGAAGCCAATAGAACCCCGCCTTGCACAAGCATTAGCGAACAGGGATCAGGAGGTCGCTGGGCGAGACAGACGGACTTCCAGACACCCACACAATAATGCTTCTGCATTGCTTCCCTCCTCCTTTGGCAGAATGCATATTGTGCGGCTTCAACATTGGAGATCGGCAGCAGAGATAGCTGCACTAGCCAGGCAAATGTCCAAATCTATTGATGAGTCACGGATGATAAGCGTAAACTTGCACTAAACAGTTTATACTCGTAGTATCCCAACATATGCTGGTGCTTTTAGTGCTGCCGATTTGCTAAACATGTTTAGAATAACAAGCTGAGAGACTTCTTAGTCAGTCAGTCAGTCAGTCAGTCAGTCAGTCAGTCAGTCAGTCAGTCATTCAGTCAGTCAGTCAGTCAGTCAGTCAGTCAGTCAGTCAGTCAGTCAGTCAGTCAGTCAGTCAGTCAGTCAGTCAGTCAGTCAGTCAGTCAGTCAGTCAGTCAGTCAGTCAGTCAGTCAGTCAGTCAGTCAGTCAGTCAGTCAGTCAGTCAGTCAGTCAGTCAGTCAGTCAGTCAGTCAGTCAGTCAGTCAGTCAGTCAGTCAGTCAGTCAGTCAGTCAGTCAGTCAGTCAGTCAGTCAGTCAGTCCGTCAGTCCCATCTCCCAATCTCCAACTCTGTTCTATACCGTCACCTGTCTGTTATGCAGCTGTTATATAAATCAAGAACGTGATTCTTAGGGTAATTAGTAGAAGGAATTCACTCAGACAGAAAAATTTACATTAGCCTAGAAGCGCTTCTTACGGCATTCCACGAACAGCTTCAAGTTAAAGTATAATCCTAAGTGAATTTGCGCTTTTCACAAGCTCCATCATCTTCGGCTTCACTCCACTCTTTCCCTGGATCAATTTCCTCATAATTAAATTTCAGAACAGTCAGCTAGACCAGCAAGCTAAAGGCATCATTTATCTGCGCATAGTTTAGCGTAGTCAGCTGGGCTGTGTCCTTGATTGACTTTTTCTCGCTCTCGCACACATTCTACTTTCACTGTCAGGCCAGAGTGTATGGGGCGAGAATGCCTCATCCACTCTATTCAGTATTTATGAAGGTGGCAGCTTTTGCGAGACCCAAATGCCCGAGTGAAAGGTTATTGCCTCTCTCTCTGTTGATTCACCTCAGTTTAACTATAGTTGAAATAAGTTTTGCAGTTGCAGATCCAGATTTTCTGCAATTTTTTTGAACTTTTAACATCATTAAGAGACCAATTAATTGATTAAAAGATTTTCTTATAAAAATGTAGCAAAACTTTTTTAATCAGTTCAGGCAATTAAGAAGGCACTGCGTCGAAGCTTACAGATTAACCAGAAATTTTAACGTTTATCCAGACCAGAAAGATTTGGCCAGAAAGTTGAAATTATTCTAAAATCTGAAAAGTTTTCATGGTTTTTAAGTTTTCAAGGTTACAAATATTTGTAACCCTGCACAATACGAAAGACTGCAGAGGCGAGAGATACGCAGCGGGAAAGTAGAGGGAGAGGCCGAGCAGAGGGGCAGAGGCCGAGCAGAGGGGCAGAGGGAGGGCAGAGGGGAGAGGGAGGGCAGAGGGGAGAAGGAGGGCAGAGGGGAGAGGGAAGGCAGAGGGAGAGGGGAGGCAGAGGGAGAGGGAAGGCAGAGGGAGAGGGAGGGCAGAGTGGAGAGGGAGGACAGAGGGTAGAGGGAGGCAGAGGGATGTCAGATGATAGAGGGAGAGTAGAGGGAGGGTAGAGGGAGAGGGAAGGCAGAGGGGAGAGGGAGGCAGAGGGATGTCAGATGATAGAGGGAGAGTAGAGGGAGGGTAGAGGGAGAGGGAAGGCAGAGGGGAGAGGGAGGGCAGAGGGAGAGGGAAAGCAGAGGGAGAGGGAAGGCAAAGGGAGAGGGAGGGCAGAGGGGAGAGGGAGGACAGAGGGGAGAGGGAGGGCAGAGGGAGAGGGAAAGCAGGGGGGAGGGAAGGCAGAGGGAGAGGGAAGGCAGAGGGAGAGGGAGAGGGAGGGCAGAGGGATGTCAGATGATAGAGGGAGAGTAGAGGGAGGGTAGAGGGAGAGGGAAGGCAGAGGGTAGAGGGGAGGCAGAGGGGAGAGGGAGGGCAGAGGGAGAGGGAAGGCAGAGGGAGAGGGAAGGCACAGGGAGAGGGAAGGCAGAGGGAGGGCAGAGGGGAGGGAGGACAGAGGGGAGGGAGGACAGAGGGTAGAGGGAGGCAGAGGGGAGAGGGATGTCAGATGATAGAGGGAGAGTAGAGGGAGGGTAGAGGAAGAGGGAAGGCAGAGGGTAGAGGGGAGGCAGAGGGGAGAGGGAGGGCAGAGGGAGAGGGAAGGCAGAGGGAGAGGGAAGGCAGAGGGAGAGGGAAGGCAGAGGGAGAGGGAAGGCAGAGGGAGAGGGAAGGCAGAGGGGAGGGAGGACAGAGGGTAGAGGGAGGCAGAGGGAGAGGGAAGGCAGAGGGGAGGGAGGACAGAGGGTAGAGGGAGGCAGAGGGGAGAGGGAGGGGAGAGGGGAGAGGGAGGCAGAGGGGAGAGGGAGGGGAGAGGGGAGAGGGAGGCAGAGGGGAGAGGGAGGCAGAGGGTAGAGGGAAGCAGAGGGGAGAGGGATGTCAGATGATAGAGAGAAGGCAGAGGGGTAGAGGGCTCAGTGAAATGGCAAGAAAAGAGGAGATATTGAGGGGGAGAAGAGAATGCAGACGAGAAGTGGGACAGTTTCATAAAATATTAGTGATAAAACGCTAATGTACTTAGCAAAAGTCTACTAGCCTAAAAAATCATTAGTTGAAAAAAATCTTTTATAACTTGCTGCTTACGCTGCAACAGGAACAGAATTTCAACAAAGGAAATTTTTTCTTGTTTATTCAGCGTTGAGTTGTCACTCTTTTCCGCAGCTTGCATGCAAAAACAATTAATCAATCAATCGATGCATTGATGATAGATAGGCCAGACTCCGTGCCCGTCAATATATAATCATAATCAATATCGGAGCTGCACTTTAGTAGACTTATAATTACGATATTTCTCTCCCTGTCTCCATGCATTCTTCAGCAGGGTGAGGCGCATGGTCCAGTTTTGACATTTCTTCTTAGAGCCGAAAACCTCGTCTTCGCTTCACTGTTCAGCTAAACTTGTCGAAATCTACTAGCTTGGAAACTGCCGCGTGGCCTGGATACTATGCACTAGTTCACAGGAGGCATCCTTGGTTATAGGAGTGGGGCGGCGGTTGTGGGCGCAGAAGCCGCTCCCCATCCACTGGCAGTGAGCCAAGGCACGTGAAATGCCGGAATGATGGAAGCAAAAGGCCTGACTGTAAATCCTTGCGGCAAATACTTTCGTTTATAAAGAAATGCGGCAGGATTTTAACCCAAATTCCAGGTGCAACGCCAAGACTGGAATGTCCAGCGCTAGCTGGGATAAAAGTGGGATTTTCCTTCGCACAAATCGTCTATAAAACGTTTTGTGTCCATAAATTTGCAGGATTCAGTGCACTCTAAAACTCATTTATTCATTTGGGGCTTGTGTCCGAAAATTGGCCGAACGGTTGGCGTGTAGTTCCCACACTATAGTTGCGCAGTCTATGGGTCAACCTAGACCCTACAATCCTTCTTCTAAGGCTATAAACCTTGGCTTTGAACCCTAGAATTTTGAATTTTGTAGACTTGTCATTGACAAGTGGGACCCTTCGATAGTGCTGAAGCTAAACTTGTGTTGTCTATGGCCAAAAATCGGCAAAAACGACTTGACAAATTGCCAATTGTCACTCGTCTTCATGAAACGCAATAATTATGATATTTTTCATAAAATCGGCTCCAGAATTAAATTTTCGTTCTACTACCAAATAACGCGGACTAAAAGGCTAAACTTTTTTCGTTAATCGTGGGATCTTCTATGAAAACGTCACATGACAAATAATAAGGATTACTTAAGCACGGCCTTCGTAAACGGGAGAGATACTCGTAGAAGTGTGAACTAATCCACGGGATCACTGACTAATCGTGAACGCACAATTAAGCAGCTAAGCTACAGCAGGGAAGAAAACTGCACTAAAATTGTGTGCAATTTGAAATTTTTATTAACTTTCGCAGTGTATAAAGTTTTCTACACAACATATCGGAAGTTGTAGTTTTCTAATAATTATTATTTATTAAAAACTTGAAAGTTGAACTTGACTCTTTCTGTAGACTTTTAGAACAGTCATGTCTTCCCCAGACTTTCTCAAAACGATCTGGAATTTGTTCTCAATAACTCTCTATTCATGTCTGTCGCGACGAAGCTTGAAAATAAAAATATATATTTCCTGCTGGCGCGATCAAGAGGACTGGCCATAGACTATATCTGCCAGTTCAGCAGCGCGCCTCTGCAATTCAAAACTTGTCCAGCCGAGAAGATCCAACCAGCTGAATGGCTGTACATTAGACTTTAGATTGTATAACTAGCTAGATTGACAGGCTGTAGCAAAAATTACAACAACCTGTAGTCATTGGTTATTATATGGCGTTACTTGTAAAAGTTAGCAAACAGACCTATCTTCGCTGGCTGCAGTTGCTCTGGTGGTTATTCTGTGATGAGATTTGCTAGGCATGCTGGACAGGAGTGAGCTTACACTATACATAAGGCTTTTTTTGTCAAAGAGGCAGCTCCAAGTTAAAACCCCTTCTGCCTGCATTTTGAAATCCCCCCTCGTGGGAATATGTGATCCATATTCGCACGATACTGATACCATTATTCAGCCGATTCCAGCATCTGTCTACGCAGGCCTTGTGGTCGAACACGCGAAACCATCTGCCTGCTGATCTGCGATCTGCACTTTTAAGCCCGCACCATATCCTACTCCAGTGCCTTCAATATTTTCCGTCCATTTTGCCCGCTGCCAGCAAAGCAAACCTTTTATGCATGTGTATTGCTAGTAGAATTGTGCCTTCGCGTTTCTGCTTGCTTGCTATCGTTGTAGCCCAGTGGTCAGAGCGTCGGACTCACGACTGAAAGGTCGGGGGTTCGATTCTCAACCCACTCGGAACAATTTGTGTCCTTTAGCAAAAGACACTTAACTCTGCATTGCTTCAGCTCACCCAGCTGTAAAATGGGTGCCAGCATTAGCTGGGGTAATTCAGGGTGTGTGGCGACCCCCCCAGGCCTTGGACTGAACAGCCGTACGCAGCCTTCAGATGCGGCGCGCAATAGCTGCGGCTGAGCTGTCGGTTGCACATTTGGCTCAATTGGGGCAGGTGCAATCAATTATGATTATTGTTGCTATCGCATTCCATCTATTTCGGTCACGAGCTCTGCTGTGCATCCGAATCTCGCATGTTTGAGTCAATTTCTTGCACAGAAATAAGAACCACAGCTTACATACGTGCTGTGGGACTTTTCCTTCCTCCAAAGTTTATTCCTAACTAGCATTTCAAGATTTGCTCTTCCTGCATAGCCCAAACAGTTTTGTCCAGCGTTTCTCTCTCTTTTTCCTCTCCTCACATCTCCAGTCGCTCATTACCTGAGCAGCGGAGGGGAGGGGCTACAAAAGCAACGCTCCATTAGCCCTCATTTGCCTGCATAGAAGCAGCTAGTTGGCTGCTTTCAGATTTGTCAAGCTACCCTATTTTTATAGAAACTGCAAGTAAAACAAAACAGCATAATTCAGAGCATTATTCGTGAAACTGACTGGCCACAAAGGATTTCATCAATATAAATCTCCTGGGAAATCATTTGAGAATTCTGCTATTAGCCAGCCGAAAAAAATAGTAGATGGGAAGTCAGCAATATACAGTATATATTTTAAAATCCCCTCGCTCCACGATTTATTTAGAAAATTCCCGTCAGTCCAAAATTCGTGATAAACCAGAGCCGCCTCCTAACATCACAGCTGTGACCGCGAACGGAGAGAATCGATCCATCTACCAGTCAGCTTGCGTCAGCTCATCATTTACAGGACTAAACCAGACACAGAAAAGACGCACTGTTGTGACTAACTATAAAACTGGGTGACTGCCTTAAAAATTTGAGAAGATTATAGTCTGCACGGGCCGTCTGTCTTTTAGTGTCCGAGTGTCTTAGTCTATGGGTTTTCTATTGTCCGAGTGTCTTAGTCTATGGGTTTCCTATTGTCCGAGTGTCTTAGTCTATGGGTTTCCTATTGTCCGAGTGTCTTAGTCTATGGGTTTCCTAGTGTCCGATAGGCTTAGTCTATGGGTTTCCTAGTGTCCGAGTGTCTTAGTCTATGGGTTTCCTAGTGTCCGAGTGTCTTAGTCTATGGGTTTCCTAGTGTCCGATAGGCTTAGTCTATGGGTTTCCTAGTGTCCGAGTGTCTTAGTCTATGGGTTTCCTAGTGTCCGATAGGCTTAGTCTATGGGTTTCCTAGTGTCCGATTGGCTTAGTCTATGGGTTTCCTAGTGTCCGATAGGCTTAGTCTATGGGTTTCCTAGTGTCCGATAGGCTTAGTCTATGGGTTTCCTAGTGTCCGATTGGCTTAGTCTATGGGTATCCTAGTGTCCGATAGGCTTAGTCTATGGGTTTCCTAGTGTCCGATAGGCTTAGTCTATGGGTTTCCTAGTGTCCGATAGGCTTAGTCTATGGGTTTCCTAGTGTCCGATAGGCTTAGTCTATGGGTTTCCTAGTGTCCGATAGGCTTAGTGTATGGGTTTCATAGTGTCCGATAGACTTAGTCTATGGGTTTCCTAGTGTCCGATAGGTTTCCTAGTGTCTGATACGTTTCCTAGTGTCCGATAGGTTTCCTAGTGTCTGATAGGTTTCCTAGTGTCCGATAGGTTTCCTAGTGTCTGATACGTTTCCTAGTGTCCGATAGGTTTCCTAGTGTCTGATAGGTTTCCTAGTGTCCGATAGGTTTCCTAGTGTCTGATAGGTTTCCTAGTGTCCGATAGGTTTCCTAGTGTCCGATAGGTTTCCTAGTGTCCGATAGGCTTAGTCTATGGGTTTCATAGTGTCCAAGTGTCTTACTGTCTGAGTGTCAGAGATCTTAGTGTCTGAGTACCTTAGAGTCTAAGTATCTAAGAGTATTTGAGCATCTGAGAGCTGGAGTACATTAGAGCTTCAGTCTCTAAGAGCCTGAGAACCTTAGCGAGGTCAAACCAAGTTCACGAAGCGACTGGAGCAGCACGGCACGGAGTGCACACTGGGTGAGAGCAGTGGCGCAGTCAACAGCAGCGCAACCAGCCTATCGCCTATCCTCGGGAGAAAAAATAATTAATCACAGACTCCTCTTGTGAAAGAGATTGAAGAAAATATAAAGCATGCAGCCTCGCCTTGGCTAGGGCGAGGAATTGCCAGAAAGAAAATTGATAAATCTCAGAAACTCATAAGGGTGGAACTAAATCAAATACATATGCATATATGATAAGAGAAGCTATATCATTATGTGCTCACCCTAATTTCCCACCCTTGATAAATTTGTGCGCGAATCTCGGCAGCAGAATCAGCAATATAAATAATTTATTCGAATTTGAACTTTTCGGAGCGAATTGCCAGCTTCAATAGGCTGCGCTGGCATAGAAAGAAAATACCTTTTTAACAGAAAAATAAATTTGACCCGATTCAGCGAATTCGCTTCTCCGCAGTTCAGTATATTCGTGCACATTCGAGCTGCGTTACCAACTGCAATGCGCGCTGTGGCCAATAAACATAGGCATTGGAAACTGCAGTTCTGAATTCAGGTGACCCATGACCCCCACTCTACCTCTCACTTAATCTACGTCTCCCTCACTCTACCTCTCTCCCACTCTACATCTCTCCTACTCTACCTCTCTCCCACTCTACCTCTCTCCCACTCTACCTCTCTCATACTCTACCTCTCTCCAACTCTACCTCTCTCCCACTCTACCTCTCTCCCACTCTACCTCTCTCCCACTCTACATCTCTCCCACTCTACATCTCTCCCACTCTACCTCTCTCCCACTCTACCTCTCTCCCACTCTACATCTCTCCCACTTTACCTCTCTCCCATTCTACCTCTCTCCCACTCTACCTCTCACTTAATCTACGTCTCCCTCACTCAACCTCTCTCCCACTCTACCTCTCACTTAATCTACGTCTCCCTCACTCTACCTCTCTCCCACTCTACATCTCTCCTACTCTACCTCTCTCCCACTCTACCTCTCTCCCACTCTACCTCTCTCCCACTCTACCTCTCTCATACTCTACCTCTCTCCAACTCTACCTCTCTCCCACTCTACCTCTCTCCCACTCTACCTCTCTCCCACTCTACATCTCTCCCACTCTACATCTCTCCCACTCTACCTCTCTCCCACTCTACCTCTCTCCCACTCTACATCTCTCCCACTTTACCTCTCTCCCACTCTACCTCTCACTTAATCTACGTCTCCCTCACTCAACCTCTCTCCCACTCTACCTCTCACTTAATCTACGTCTCCCTCACTTAACATCTCTCCCACTCTACATCTCTCCCACTCTACATCTCTCCCACTCTACATCTCTCCCACTCTACCTCTCACTTAATCTACGTCTCCCTCACTCAACATCTCTCCCACTCTACCTCTCTCCCACTCTACCTCTCTCCCACTCTACATCTCTCCCACTCTACATCTCTCCCACTCTACCTCTCTCCCACTCTACCTCTCTCGCACTCTACCTCTCTCCCACTTTACCTATTTCCCACTCTACCTCTTTCCCACTTTACATCTCTCCCACTCTACCTCTCTCCCACTCTACATCTCTCCCACTCTACATCTCTCCCACTCTACATCTCTCCCACTCTACATCTCTCCCACTCTACATCTCTCAAACTCTAACTCTCTCACACTTTACCTCTCACTCACTCTACCTCTCACTCACTCTACCTCTCACTCACTCTACCTCTCACTTAATCTACGTCTCCCTCACTCAACCTCTCTCCTACTCTACCTCTCTCCCACTCTACCTCTCTCCCACTCTACATCTCTCCCACTCTACATCTCTCCCACTCTACATCTCTCCAACTCTAAATCTCTCAAACTCTAACTCTCTCACACTTTACCTCTCACTCACTCTACCTCTCACTCACTCTACCTCTCACTCACTCTACCTCTCACTCACTCTACCTCTCACTCACTCTACCTCTCACTCACTCTACCTCTCACTCACTCTACCTCTCTCACTCTACCTCTCAATCTGCCTGTCTTTCAATCTACCACTCATTCAATCTACGAGTATATTCCCTTAATCTACTTCTAACTCTATAAATATGAAACTAACAGACAGAAAATATGCACAATAGAGCAATTTACCACTAGCATCCAACTCGATACTCGAATAGTAAGTCGGTCCCTGCTGCTGCTGTTGTTGCAGCTGCTGCTGCTGCATCTGCAGAATCCTATCCACCTCTTCGCGTCCATAGTTACGCCTTGGCAACGGCGGTAGCGGAGGCGGAGCAGCAGCAGCAGCAGCATTGATGGTGGATCTAGCGGCAGTCCCCAAGCCGTCGGAATCGGATGCCGCAGAGTCGTACTGATGCGGAGTAGCCCTGCTGATGCTGGCGTAAATATGCTCATGGTGATGATGATGGCCAGCTGCACTGTTGCTATGGTGCTGAGTTCGCTGAGCCTGCTGCTGCTGTCCCGGTCCCAGCGAGGTGTACAGCGGATCGGCCTCGCTGGTCAGATCGCTGTCGATGGTGTACACCGACACCGCAGTCGGCAAGCCCACCGCAGTGACCGGGGCGTCAGCTGCGCAAGCTTCAGCAGCATCAGCGGGCGCTGGCGGCGATGCTGCCGACAGAAGAAACGCCACAGGCGGCTGGTCGGGCTGGGCGGACTTCGAGTTTCGAGCCTGCTTGCGAAGCGAACCGTTGGCGAGGCGCTGGGCAAAAGCTGGCAAAGGGATGTCGGTCAGATGCCTGCGGAGCAGTCCGCAGGATGATAGCGCGCCCCTGGAGTCTGGAGGAGGGGGAGGCGGTGGCGGAAGGCGAGGCGAGGACGAAGCGGCAGAGGGTGGCAGGTCCACGGCTTCAGCGGCAGGCACTGGAGGCAGCTCGCGGTCTGTCTGGCTTCTGGTGGACAGCACCGACTTCTGGGTGTCCAGGCTGCGGGTGGGGGGCGGGGCGATTCTTGAGTTGGTGAGAGGGCGATTCTTGAGTTGGTGAGAGGGCGATTCTTGAGTTGGTGAGGGGCGATTCTTGAGTTGGTGAGAGGGCGATTCTTGAGTTGGTGAGAGGGCGATTCTTGAGTTGGAGAGGGCGATTCTTGAGTTGGTGAGGGGCGATTCTTAAGTTGGTGAGAGGGCGATTCTTGAGTTGGAGAGGGCGATTCTTGAGTTGGTGAGGGGCGATTCTTGAGTTGGTGAGAGGGCGATTCTTGAGTTGGTGAGAGGGCGATTCTTGAGTTGGTGAGAGGGTGATTCTTAAGTTGGTGAGAGGGCGATTCTTGAGTTGGTGAGATGGCAATTCTTGAGTTGGTGAGATGGCAATTCTTGAGTTGGTGAGATGGCGATTCTTGAGTTGGTGAGAGGGCGATTCTTGAGTTGGTGAGGGGCGATTCTTAAGTTGGTGAGAGGGCGATTCTTGAGTTGGTGAGAGGGCGATTCTTTAGTTGGTGAGGGGCGATTCTTGAGTTGGTGAGAGGGCGATTCTTGAGTTGGTGAGAGGGCGATTCTTGAGTTGGTGAGAGGGTGATTCTTAAGTTGGTGAGAGGGCGATTCTTGAGTTGGTGAGATGGCAATTCTTGAGTTGGTGAGATGGCAATTCTTGAGTTGGTGAGATGGCGATTCTTGAGTTGGTGAGAGGGCGATTCTTGAGTTGGTGAGGGGCGATTCTTAAGTTGGTGAGAGGGCGATTCTTGAGTTGGTGAGAGGGCGATTCTTTAGTTGGTGAGGGGCGATTCTTGAGTTGGTGAGAGGGCGATTCTGAAATCACTATAAAATGCAAGCGAGCCACACTGCGAAATAAAAGTGCACAAGCCAGTACGGCTGCAAGGACAGCGCAGCCACCCGTCAGAGTCGCTATAAACCGAAACCGCATTGAAGAGTTTATCCCAAACAGTGGAAGCAAAATTCATGTTTATTTATCCTGAAGTGTCCCCAACAGCCGTTTTATTGCGCCTCCCAGTCCCCTGTATAACTGGCCAGCTGTAGATAAGAAAATTCTGCATTCAAGCCCCCCCCCCTGCCTAACCAGCCTTGGGGATTTGAATGCACAAAATATCCCATTAACAGTAGGAATACCAAGCCATTTTTCCGCCCGTCGAACTACCAAGGGGGGGGAAAAATTTCCCCCCCCCTGACAATTTTTTTTGCTGCGCCGGAACGGAGCAACGCAGACACACAAAATTCAAGAACACGGGCTAACTTTTTGTTGCGCACCTTCTCAAACAAGAATCAAGTCGCCAGCCCTCCGGACCGTCGAGATATTCGACGATTCTGCCAGAAGGTCGGATTTTTCCCATAAGCGCTAGTGTATTCAGTACACCCCTGTGCGCCAATCAGCACTGCGCCTCAGTGCAGCCTTGCCAAGTCTCCAAATTTCATCAGCACGTCGACCACATGTGTCTGCATCAGCTCTGACTTCGTTGGTCACTAGCCTTCACCCAGGCGGAGCTTCTGGACCTTCAACAGGTGGCACCAAGTGACTATGGACACTCTGATACGAATTTCTCGAGTTTCGCTGATCAAGCCTCGACAGTGGGCATACCTCAACTGCTAGGTATCCTCAGCTAGTCTCTCGAGCCTTCCATCATCACCCCGACGCCGTCGGCACCTTCAACGGATTACACCAGGTGACTATGAACACCTTGATGCGAACTTCTCGAGTTTCACCGATCAAGCCTCGACAGTAGGCAAGCCTCAACTGCCGGATACCCTCAGCTAGTCTCTCAAGCATTCAGTCATCACTCGGACGCCGTCGGCACCTTCAACAGATGACACCAGGTGACTATGAACACCTTGATGCGAACTTCTCGAGTTTCACCGATCAAGCCTCGACAGTAGGCAAGCCTCAACTGCCGGATACCCTCAGCTAGTCTCTCAAGCATTCCGTCATCATCCCGACGCCGTCGGCACCTTCAACAGGTGGCACCAGGTGACTATGAACACCTTGATGCGAACTTCTCGAGTTTCACCGATCGAGCCTCGACAGTAGGCAAGCTTCAACTGCCGGACACCCTCAGCTAGTCTCTCAAGCATTCCGTCATCATCCCGACGCCGTCGGCACCTTCAACGGATTACACCAGGTGACTATGAACACCCTGATGCAAATTTCTCTAGTTTCGCTGATCAAGCCTTGCCAATGGGCAAGCCTCAACCGCGAAACATCTTCAGCTAGTCTCTCAAACATTCAGTCATCACCCCGACGCCGTCGGCACCTTCAACAGGTGGCACCAGGTGACTATGAACACCTTGATGCGAACTTCTCGAGTTTCACCGATCAAGCCTCGACAGTAGGCAAGCCTCAACTGCCGGACATCCTCAGCTAGTCAGTCAAGCATTCCGTCATCACCCCGACGCCGTCGGCACCTTCAACAGGTGGCACCAGGGGAGTAATGACACGTGAGCGTGATTTTTCATCATGCTCTTAACATTTCTGAATCATTAAAAAATGAAAAAACCGACTGAATTTACTGGCTTTTTAAAAGCATAACCCTTTCTGCATTGGGTTCAATATTATAGCTGAATAAACTAAACAGCTTTTCGAATAAAATATGTATGTAGCTCGTATGCATAAAAGTATGTGTAATAATAATATAAATATACAGCAACATGAGTTCAAGCTGAACTATAGCAATGTCCGTGCTTGAAAAATTTTGAGAGCTTCAGAAATGTTAAGAGCATGATGAAAAATCACGCTCAGGTGTCCTTACTCCCCTGGTGTCATCTGTTGAAAGAGCCGACGGCGTCCGGATGATGACGGAATGCTTGAGAGACTAGCTGAGGATGTCCAGCAGTTGAGGCTTGCCCACTGTCGAGGCTTGATCGGTGAAACTCGATGACGTGACGCGAAAGTCAGGAATCGAATGTTGTTTGAACGAGTATAAATTCTTGCGATATATTTGCAGTAGTAGAATAGTCTAAGTTGCTTGACGAGACACAGATCGAGAGCAATGGTTTAAATATTGCGACTATTGAAAATATTGAAGTGGAGTATTGAACTATATTGATGCACTGCATGATTGAGCAAGTGGAGGGACTTAAGGGGCGAGGCAAGGCTAGAGCAACGATGTACACTGAATTGCACTGAATTGCAAAGTGACTGAGTTAGCAGAATAAAGTTAAGCAAAAAACCGCACACAGTTACCCATGCTAGCAAACCAATGAACCGTCACTTCACTCGAGAAGTTCGCATCAAGGTGTTCATAGTCACCTGGTGCCACCTGTTGAAGGTGCCGACGGCGTCGGGATGATGACGGAATGCTTGAGAGACTAGCTGAGGGTATCCGGCAGTTGAGGCTTGCCTACTGTCGAGGCTTGATCGGTGAAACTCGAGAAGTTCGCATCAAGGTGTTCATAGTCACCTGGTGTCATCTGTTGAAGGTGCCGACGGCGTCCGAGTGATGACTGAATGCTTGAGAGACTAGCTGAGGGTATCCGGCAGTTGAGGCTTGCCTACTGTCGAGGCTTGATCGGTGAAACTCGAGAAGTTCGCAACAAGGTGTTCATAGTCACCTGGTGCCACCTGTTGAAGGTGCCGACGGCGTCGGGATGATGACGGAATGCTTGAGAGACTAGCTGAGGGTGTCCGGCAGTTGAGGCTTGCCTACTGTCGAGGCTTGATCGGTGAAACTCGAGAAGTTCGCATCAAGGTGTTCATAGTCACCTGGTGCCACCTGTTGAAGGTGCCGACGGCGTCGGGATGATGACGGAATGCTTGAGAGACTAGCTGAGGGTGTCCAGAAGTTGAGGCTTGCTCACTGTCGAGGCTTGATCAGCGAAACTAGAGAAATTCGCATCAAAGTTCATAGTCGCCTGGTGTCATCTGTTGAAGGTGCCGACGGCGTCGGGGTGATGACTGAATGCTTGAGAGACTAGCTGAAGATGTTTCGCGGTTGAGGCTTGCCCATTGGCAAGGCTTGATCAGCGAAACTAGAGAAATTTGCATCAGGGTGTTCATAGTCACCTGGTGTAATCCGTTGAAGGTGCCGACGGCGTCGGGGTGATGATGGAAGGCTCGAGAGACTAGCTGAGGATACCTAGCAGTTGAGGTATGCCCACTGTCGAGGCTTGATCAGCGAAACTCGAGAAATTCGTATCAGAGTGTCCATAGTCACTTGGTGCCACCTGTTGAAGGTCCAGAAGCTCCGCCTGGGTGAAGGCTAGTGACCAACGAAGTCAGAGCTGATGCAGACACATGTGGTCGACGTGCTGATGAAATTTGGAGACTTGGCAAGGCTGCACTGAGGCGCAGTGCTGATTGGCGCACAGGGGTGTACTGAATACACTAGCGCTTATGGGAAAAATCCGACCTTCTGGCAGAATCGTCGAATATCTCGACGGTCCGGAGGGCTGGCGACTTGATTCTTGTTTGAGAAGGTGCGCAACAAAAAGTTAGCCCGTGTTCTTGAATTTTGTGTGTCTGCGTTGCTCCGTTCCGGCGCAGCAAAAAAAATTGTCAGGGGGGGGGGAAATTTTTCCCCCCCCCTTGGTAGTTCTACTGTTAAGTGCGGCAAACACAGCATTGACGCTAGTAAAGCCCTATGATGGCTTGGACAGACATCCAGCAGATATGAATCTATGCGGCCTATGAGGCCTGGCTGTGCTAAACAGGACTTTTACAGTATATGACATTATAAATGCAGATTTGAATACAATGCGTATGGGAAATCTTGATAAAGATTTGTGTCCTGTAAGTACGAAAGCTCCCTAATATCATAACCAAACTGTAGGTCAAAATCACAAATCGAAATACCGTGGGTCAAAATCCCAAATCGAAATCCCGTGGATCAAAATCCCAAATTGAAATCCCGTGGGTCAAAATCACAAAGCGAATTCCCGTGGGTCAAAATCCCAAAGCGAATTCCCGTGGGTCAAAATCCCAAATCGAAATCCCGTGGGTCAAAATCCCAAATTGAAATCCCGTGGGTCAAAATCCAAAATTGAAATCCCGTAGGTCAAAATCCAAAATTGAAATCCCGTGGGTCAAAATCCCAAATCGAAATCCCGCGCGTCAAAATCCCAAATCGAAATCCCGTGCGTCAAAATCCCAAATCGAAATCCTGCGCGTCCAAATCCCAAATCGAAATCCCGTGGGTCGAAATCCCAAATCGAATCCCACGAAAATCCCAAATTGAAATCGTGGGTCGAAATCCCTTTCAAAACCGTAGGTCCAAATCCCCTAATTTAGGATCGCGAGTCAACTCAACCAGCGGCAGCAAAGAAACGAACCTCGGCCTAACAAGCTGCTCATTGGAGTCGTCGGGATCCAGCACCGCAGCGTGGGCACCATTGGACTGTCGCTGACCCCGGTGGCCCAGCTGCACACTCGCGGACAGTCCGCTAAGCCTGGCGATGAAGCTCTCTCGGAGGCTGACCCGTTTATGAGGCTCGCCGTTGCTAGCGAAAGCGCTGTGCCGATCCCGACAGTCCACGCTGCTCAAGTCCGCACTGACGCCGTTGTCTCCGGCTTCGGTTGCGCAGCCGTGATGGACGCCGACAGACACGACGGTGCAGTGATGATCCAGGCCGTCCAGACTGGCGGTGGTCTCGTAGATTCCCGCGCTGGCGTCCCTGCGGATGCGAGCGGCCGGGCGATTTTCCAGGTAAGTAGGGGATCAAAGGGGAATTTGATTAGCAGAGGATAAAAGGGGATCGCCCCTTTTTTCTGCAGTTAGCAATAACGACACACAAAACCGATTGTATGTCTCCAGGTGGAAACTTTTTTGCGGGGAATTTCCAGATCGATAAGGCCAAAGGCTGGAGGGAAGTTTCTCAGATAATCAAGAGACCAATGGAATTCCTCAAATATGTAAGGGTCCAGGTGAATGCCTTAGATAATTAAGGGGTCCAGGCCCCAGGGGAATTCCTCGTATAATTGAGAGGTCCAGGGGAATTCCTCAGATAATTAAAGGGTCCAGGAGAATTCCTCAGATAGTTAAGAAGTCCAGGGGAATTCCTCAGATAATTTAAGGGCCCAGTGGAATTCCTCAGATAATTAAAGGGTCCAGAGGAATTCCTCAGATAATTAAAGGGTCCAGTGGAATTCCTCAGATAATAAAAGGGCTCAGTGGAATTCCTCAGATAATTAAAGGGTCTAGGAGAATTCCTCAGATAATTAAGAAGTCCAGTGGAATTCCTCAGATAATTAAGAAGTCCAGGGGAATTCCTCAGATAATTAAAGGGTCCAGGGGAATTCCTCAGATAATAAAAGGGTTCAAGGGAAATCCTTAGATAATTTAAGGGTCCGGGGGAATCGGCTAGATAAAAAAGTCTCTAGGGAATTCCTATTGTACTTTTGAAATAGTTAGAATTCTTTATTACAGTTGTATAAAGGTCAATAAAATAAATTCATTCAAGACCGATGATGAGGAACTTTAAACTTACGCATCATCCGGATCCTCTGAACTGCCTACAAGTCTAACATTGCTATCTACTGAGCCATTGGCATTGACCTCCTCAGCGCAGCAGTGACTGCCAGCAAAGCTGCCGCCGGCAGAAGCAGTGCTGCGTCTTTTAGCAGCTCTGTTGCTACTTTTTCCACTGGCAGTAGTTGTCTCTGGACTCTTGACTTTGTGAAACAATGAGCGAATCTTGATGCAAAAACATAGGCCACTCATGATGGAGAAGCTGGTGAGACTGCACAAAAGAATTATGCTTGGAAATAGTGGCAGATTTGCATCCACTGGTCTCTCATTTTCCATCATAAAGTTATGAATTTGAAGGCTATATGGTTTATGATATATAGTTAAAGTTTGTCAAAATTTGACCATGACTAGCAATATAGGCCTAAAAACACTTGCCCTGATGGTATGCATAAAACCTTGCCAAACTAGACAATGCAAGTAACAAAAAAAACAAAGGAGCAAGGCAAATGTCATGAATGTGAAATGCAGTCTATTGAATTCTGTCAGAATAAGAAAATGCAGCTTGGATTTCTTAGCTCAAGGCAAATATAAATATTTTAGAACATAAAACATAGGTTCTAGGCTTACAGGGATACCAAAATAGATTTTTGTATAAAATCCTGAACACATCCCATGTGAGCTGACAAAAACTTGCACACATATTTCTAGCAAACTTGTGCAACTCTAAAAGGTTTATGTGTGAAAAGCTTTTATCTGTTCAAAAAATGTATGATTTCATTATAAGATATTGAATATTACACTTGTAATTTGTTATAATAAAACAAAGAGATTGTATTTAAAAGCAAAGCCACTGAACTGAACATTACATCAACATTAAAAGATAATTATAAAACTTATCTTTAGATATTTATGTCAAGTTGCGCCCAGTAAATGATGACAAGGCCGCCTGTGGGCTTGGTTTGAGTCAAGTACAAGGTTGTATATTTGAGACAAGCAAAATATTGCAATGACAGTGAGTTACAAGGTGGTAGGTGGCGAGACCAATATATAGGCTTAAAAGACAAACAAGTAAGTGGGCTTAAAACTCAGAATCGATCACTACTGAATATTATCATGTCAAGGGGGAGAGAGAGAAAGTACGCAGAGCAGCATACACCGGAGTAGGCCGGTTCGGTTAGGTAGGCTGGCTGGCTGTTTAGAGTTACTCAATATTGGACTCAGGTGAGTCAGGTGCAGTGCAGTACATCAAAACACGCCGGCACCTCAATTTATTTAAAATTTATATAACACATCATAAAAAATAAAATTTGCATAGTTTAGAATAAAAAACTTGTACAAAAAATTGCATGCAACTTTTGGTTCTAAAATTGCCATGCAAAGATTCTATCCTGGCAGGGAATTACTAGATTAAAGGATAGACAATAGACTAAAGCAGCAATACTTTTGCCAGTAATAACACAACTAAAATAAAGAGTATAATAAATGGACAATGACTATACAATATAATGCTAATTTCTTTGATACCAACTTTAAGTTCTCATTGCATATAGGAAAGATAAATAAGAGGGAAGATAAACATGTAACAAAACAAAAAAGGAAGATGTAACTAGAGCTAACAAAGTTCCATTTTTATTAAGACTAACTTCAACTTGTATAACTAGCACAAACTTAGAAGATTATATATGTATATTGTATGCATTGTTGTAAGAAGCTTATGTATTGTCCTATATAAGTTTTTTCTGAACATTTAGAAGTATTCATTATTTATTTCTTACACATTATAATTTTTTCTCTTAAAATTAGTCTATTTATAAGATGATATAGCCAATAATAGTCTTAAATAAAAGCTACTATTAATTCTAAATCCTAATAACTAGTTATAATAATTCGATCATTAATATTATCAAAATAATGAAATTAAATATTGCTTTTAAGACATATCATAGAAAATTCTTTCTAGTCCTATTATTACATTGTAGACTATAATTTACTGCCTAATAGTAATACTACTATAGATCAAATTATATATTAGCCTATATTAAATTAATTATAAGAAGATATAGGCTAATATAAAATAACAAGATTTTAGACAGTACTGGTTTACAAATCTGTTTAAAACAGCACAGTGTTAAGGCTTGGAGGAATTGCTTTCTAATGAATGCTATGAATCTTAGGAATTGCTAAGTCTTGACACTTGGCTTGGCCTTAGATGTCAAGGCTTACGGAGGGTTTACTAGGAGGTCAAGTTAGATAGGGGAATCGCTGAGATGTCCAGGCTGAGAGGTCAAAAGCTACAAGTAGCTTATTTAAAAAATATTGCATTTTTTGTTGGCTCTCAACAAGGGCGCTGATTGCTAGTTACATTACATACACGATATACTATTGCCTTGGCATTGTGAAGAAATGAATTTTACTAATTACATATTAAAAATAAATATATGTAGTGCTTAGTGCTATTTTTTTCTTTTAAAATGGTGACAAACAGGTACGCAAGAACTTAATTTCTATGCTCGGAATTAACCTTAGCTTCGCGACTAAAACAGAAAAACTTTGAACTTCAGTCTGATGCTTATGAGTTTATGTAAGATACTTAATTGCTTAGACAGATTCGTATAAAATTTGTGTGACTAACTACAATGAATCATACCATATAAGATTGAATAAAAAAGGGTTGAAAGGTTGATTAATTATTAAATTGAAAGGGTTAGTTTAAGGATGTCAATGAAAATCATTACAGATATCTTGGAAATAGTGTAAATTTATTTAATTTAAAAATTGTACCAAGTTTGTATTGGCGCGGTAATGCGGCTCAACAAAAATGCTTACTAAAGCTTTACAAATTTAAACAAAGCTTTAAATTACTGTTTTTTAACTTATTTTTTTTTATTTTTACAACCTAAAGTAAAAAAATCAGACTAAAGTATTGACTGTCTTGAATTTTCCGGAATTTATAGCATAGGTTCGATTAGTATCGGTCGTGCTTTAACTATAAACAAAGGATTTACGAACGTACTTAAGGCAGTGTTTCAAAATAAAACATTTTTATAGGTTTTGCCGGTTAAAGTCAAAACTGGGGAGTCAGAAAATGTAGGGAAAAAATTGTTGTTTCAATTGGTAATTTTTTATACAATTTTTTATATTTCCGTTAAGTGGTCTCAAAAAAACATTTTAAAAGCACAAAATACACCTCTTAATAAATTTCCTACCCATTTGTTAATCTTCACTTTTACGGAACTGTACGGACGCAGAATTAGAAACTAAATATAGTATTCTAAAAATAAATGTTCTATACAAACCCGTAAAAGTAGTTTTTATCTGAAAAAATTAGGTAAATATTGCAATAGATATTTTTTAAATAAATATTAAGCTGGATTTTGTTAAACTGCTTACTTTGTTTACGTCGCGCCTGTTTGTGTTCTGAAATACTCTCGTTAATTTAGTTATCAGTTTCATGTTAATAAGTACTTTATTATTGATGTTTGGCCTGGTTCTTCTTACGGATGTGAAATATCAGCAAACTTTTTTGGATTGAATTAAATATGAGATTTGGATATTGATTACTGACTTCTGTATTTCAAGCATTGCAAACGTCTAGCATCAATTTTCTGCTTATCTAATTTATGAACAATAATCGATTGAGGATTCTAGATATATGCTTTATTTTATAAGCCACGGCTTATGAATAGGCAAATGACTCATGAGACTTAGGTTTAAATAATTTTACTGAATAGAATGACAAATAAAGGTGTCTATCAAGTTTTTTTATAAAATAGCTTTATCCACCCACGCTCTTGTTTCACTATATTTTTGTTCTGAGGCATAATTTGTAGTCTAGTTCAGATTGCTATTTATATTTAACTGTCCGTGTCTTAGGCCTATTTGATTTTTTGCTAATGACGTAGTAATAAAAAATATAATGTAAATATACAATTTTGTACAGCTTTACAGCTTAGAATTACTTCGAAACTGATATATGCTTTTTTACAAAAGCCATTGGGCCTTAGCTAAGTGATAATCTAACTTATGATTACTGATAATGATACTGTTTATTATAGCCATCACTATGCACTTTTAAGTATATATATAATTTAAATTGCTAAATAATTAACAAGTAGCAAGTAAAACAGGTAATAACTTTTTTTAAACTTTAACTTTCTAGTTTCATATAATTTGCAATGTAAAAAGCTATATGATTGATTAAAATGTGACTTGCACTATTCTTGAAAATGTATAATTGCAATATGTTTTCATTTGCATTATTTGTTACATTTATTTCATTTAAAACTCACATTATGAGCTTTAAGAACTTAGAACATGTTAAAAGTTAAAAATGCAAAACCTGATATATTTGCTTTTTAAAAAATTAGAATATAGCATTATTTTATTATATATTTTATTGTTTACAAACTGGCTTTAAATGCCTAGTAGGAGTGTTTCCTTTTATACTATTGTATATTTAATATACCAATAAATTCTTAACTTGCTTTAGTAGAAGTTTTTTAGACTTAAATGTAAGTAAAATATGTTAAATGTTTTTCACTTTAATGCATGCCATGCCAGGACTTCTTTGGGAGATCTTCTCAGCTGCATTTTATGATATGCCTTTCATTCTGAGCTCTAAACCTGAGGCCTTACTTAAACAATGAAACTGGTGGACTTGCTGTATGTTACCTTTACATTTGGTTGAGTGAGTCTAGTGCTTTCTCCATGAACCAACCTGATCTGTCTGAGCAACCTGTTGCAATGTTGGCGACTCCTGCACCTAGCAGGCCACTTCTGCCCACAACTGGTTCAGGTGCTGCACTGCTACTTTTGGATTCTGGCACCCAAGATTCTGGTGGCTATGTGGCCTACATTTTCTCTCAGACCACAAGACACACCTTTTTAGAACCTTATGTTTTATAGTGTGTTTTATTGTATGGGCCTAGTGGCTATACCAAAAATCTTGTTTTGCATTTAAGTTAATAAAACTTCTGCTTCAGGAATTTATTACTTGTGCCTAAAAATTCTAAAACCTATTTCTGTTGCCTGTTCATCTTTTTCACTAAATCAAGAGGCATTAAGAGCTTCATTTAGAGCTCTGTGAGATTCACATTTGTATTGAAACTGTTTGGATAGGAGCATAACCATGCCCCCCACCCAGATATCTTTTTTACCCTTCTTGAGGTAGCCATATTGATTTTCTGTTCTGGTCTGTGCAGACTGCTCTATACGTCCATGGCCATAGATTAAAATATTTGAGCTGATGCTGCTTTATTAATAAAACTTTTTATTATCAGATCAATGTGTTTGGGAAGTCGTGTTTTAAATCGTAGGCTCGTTTACTCGTATATTTGTTGAAATTAAGCAAGAGCTCGTCAATCGTTTCGCGCTTGTTCCTGCAGTCTATCAATTGTGGGTCTGTAAGCCAAGCATATACCCATAAACTAATACGTGGCTGCTGGCAGCCACACATCACAGGTACATAGCTGGTTGAGCTTAAAAAGCACTTATTAATTATATAAGGAGTATGCTATAGTCGAAAAAAGGCATCCTAGCTTTCAAAGCTAGAACGTTACAACGCTACCACGCTGAAGAGGGCTCGTACTCTCATGCCAGAGCGAACGCAGAAAAGTCGATACAAAAGAGGCCAAATTGCAACGTAAAAGTGAAAATAAGGCAGCACATACTGCCAGTGTTCTCAAACTCTGCTCGAGCAGCTCAGATTGGCCCTGCTGAAACTGAAGTGCAGCATACTGCCAGACTGTGCTCAAAATCTGCTTGTGTCGAACAAAGCTTAGTGACAGAGTCCAACTTGCAGCGATGCGCCAGACTGGATTCTGATCGACTACCCGCCGAACATAAGAGGTGGGGTTCTCTACAATGGTTGTCAATTATGTCGACACAAGTTGTTGCTGCGTGTAGCGATTTGTAGCGATTTTTTTTTCATTCCATTTCCGAACAGCTGAAAGGTACATCTGTGGAGATGAACATTTTATTATTAGAGAGATAATGAGTGAACGCTTTGTCTGTATTTTTTGCTGTCTTCTTTCTATTCCAATAGGATTCTAGCACCATGCAGATTTCAAGATATTAAATTATGAATTCCAAGTTATTTAAGCATGATTACATAGTCTGTTACAATGCTATAACCTTCATGATGCCCCAAAATTATTGATCCTAGGTAAATCTGATGTCAGTTAAGCAGACCAATGAATTTAAAGTAAATTTAAAGTCAATCAGACCTGATTATTTGGTGTTAGTAAGTGAAATCTGATTAATCTGGTGATCTTAGACTAGAATTACTAGTCATAAAAAATTTTAAGTGATGGTCAATAAAAAGATGTTTAAAGTAATTTTTACAAAATTTACCTCAACTTATTCAGTATGAAATGAGCATAATAACTATCATTATAAATAACTAAAGCCTAATTCATTACAAATTATACATTAAATGGCAATAAAATTATATTAGGTTGTCCTTGCTGCAAAGCCAAAAAAATGCTTCTTTATAGGGTTCTTTGCAGTGCCTTGATGAAATATCTAAGCTTTTCATTGTACATGCTCCACACAGTAGGCTTCCGGAGAAAAAAATCATGACAAAAACTAACATTTATGGCATTTAAGAGCCAACAAAGAGTACCATTTAGTAAAGAAAAAAAATGCTTCGAGCTTAATAGGTGTGTAATAACATATTTCAATTCTAAAAGCTGGCAATTATTCATTCTGATGCAACAGACTACTGGAGAAAATCACTTTGTGCTCTCTAACTATTAAAAAGTATTTTTATATTGTTATAGAATGTTATAAAATAAGTAATACATTAGGCTTTTTCAATAAAAAGCTTCGATTTTATGCTAAATTATTTTCTAAAATGTAAAAGTGAATAATCCAATTGGATACATCAATTTAGATTAGTTTTTAACATATTCTCATATGAGCATATAGGTGGGATGTCATAATCAATGTTTACTACCAAAACGAAGATCATTCGAACTACAGTAAGGTTTATACAAATAAAGCATTACTCATACATGCATTTAATGCAAATTAACTCAAAACTTTCACCAGTCTATATTAATTCCTACATTTTTAGCCCTTATTTGTAAATTATATAGAATTTTTTTCACACGTGTTCAACGTGGTTGAATTTCCGCCAAAAAAATTATCGCTGAAAAGGACATATTTTGTCTTTTAGAGGAGCGAAAAAGACTAATTTTACTTAGATTATAAAAAAATAATTTATAATTCACAGTTTAATGCAAGATTTAACCGGCCATACTCATTAGAAAACAGATACAATTTGGTATTACAAAGTTTGAATGGTGTAAACTCGCGATGCCCTCGTTTTGACTTTGCCCCTTGCACAAGTTTGTTACATAACATGTCAATCTTTTCCCAATAATTGTTGGTCGACACGGCAATATACTAGAACGCAGTAGTAATTTCGTGTATGAACAGATTTTGTTTCGTTTCATGAATATGCAAATACGAGCGTAACTTCTAAAATAGAGTGCAGTCGTCCTTGAGCTATCAAAATGTTGATATTGTGGATGTCGACGCGTGTATATGTACATTTACAAATATCAGGCGCGTCGCCACCGCAGAGGGTGACAATTGCCCCCATCCAGTAAAAACTACATGTATGGGGAGGCATTAATGCCTTTTAGCACTATTTAGCACTCATTTTGGCGCCGCAAGCACTCAATTTTAGCGCCGCAGGCAATCTTTTTCGCACCGCAGCAAAAAGGCGCTATATTTGGATGTAGGAATTTAGTCATGTACATGTACATGTTGAATTCTTGGTTATCCCCCATCATAAAATCCATGGCGACGCCCCTGATAAGAAATATTTTAGTCACTTACTGCGTAGTACGGTCACTGCATACTATCGGCGGTACAATACATGTACGTACATGCAAGTTTACATATTTACATTACAATTGTAATTTAATTTTCTAAACGCAGAGCGTACATGTAATACAGACTCCCCTGATTGCAACGCCGTTACAACAGTATAGTAGTAAAAGTGAAGTTCCCACACTACAGTACCGCTATATTAGGTACCTACCATTTTTTTCGTTTTTCTTATTCGTTAGTAATAGCCGAGTTCTAAAAATAGCGACATTAAAAAGAATTCTAAAAATAGCTACAGCTGGAGTCTTGCAATGGAATTACCGCATCTATAGAAAATGACGCGATGAAGTGTTCATGCAGTGTGTTGCACAAGGTTGTGATGGATGAAACGCAACACAAATCGAAACTTCTCGCATTAGTACTTGTATAATAAAACTTCTAGCGATTTTTTAGCCTAAAGATTCATCTTTCAAATAATTAAGAATACAGCACTAATATACTAAAATTTTAAGGTGAGCATAAAGCTCAAATACTACATAGCGGAAAGTATAAAAACACTATCCAATAAGACGAATAAGCAAACATAAATTTCTTTAGTAAACTTAAAATTTCCCAGGCGGCAATTTATATTAAAAACACATTGCGCCTTTCTCGGCTCACCCGCACTTATATTTTGCTTCAGTGTTGTCGAATTCACACACTTCGAGGCAAATCAAATTAAATAAAAGTTTTCCAGTTTCTTTCTACTCACGTTTACCGATTATAGTTTAGGAAAAGACAGGCACATGGTCAGGCAGGCAGACAGACAGACAGGAAAAATGAAAATTTCTTTTAGTGAAGGTGATAAGTACTACATACGAACCTGTAACAGAGACCAACGTTATTCAATCGAATGATAAGCCATTTACCCTTTCACACAAAACAATTACCTTTTGCATCGTTGCCCTACAGTACTTTGGTAACAATTCTAGCTTAAATAGAAATTATAACTGATTATTAAGTTTCATTTTTGTTATATGTAACAAAATTTCAAAGTACGAATACCCGATGGATTTACGTATTCTAGATCTGACAATTGACACAATAAATCAAAGCAAGAGATGAATAAATAAGGGACATGTGCGCGCATCATAAAAATGAGTGATTTATGTGTGTCTTGAAGGGGGCTTACATGGGACTCTAACACCGAATCTTATCTGACATAAGTCAAATTGAAGTTGGACTTACGTTAGATAATAACTAATTACAGTACACTCTGTATTGTTACTAGTATACACATATCTAACGATTATAATTGGTAAGTCAGTGCCTAACACTCAGACAGACGTTTACACAGACAACTTTACATCCAACGACAGCAGACTCTGCACTCTGCAGCCTCTGCAGCCTTATAAACGGAGATATGTAGAAATATACAATAGTTACTTTATAGCAAAGCACATCCAGAATCAACTGACACGCTTGCTATAAGATTGATAAACAGAACACACACACAGATGATGTGAAAAATAACAAAATTTAAATATAGATAAGATCAGTGAGTGCTTGTTAGGTGCGGTATGAGACAAAATGGGAGGTTAAAATCTGTAAACCTCATTCTTCTGTAACAGCAATCATTTTGAGTTTGTGGCTTTGGTACACGCAATTATCTAACACTATTTTAACTGCCAAAGTCTTGAGTAAGCAGCCCACTGAAGACTGCAGAGTGCAGAGTCGGCAGTGGACACTGTACATAGACAGCACACATTCATATCACAGCAATCAGCACACACACATTAACAATTTACACAGGCTGACTGTGACGCTGCGCTAGCAACGTGCAATTGCAGTTTTGGCCGGTTAGCCACCGCCTGCAGCACCCGATCGTCTGGCGAGGGAGTGTCAAACTGGAAGCGGGACACAGGCGCCGCCCGCTTGGGATGGTACAAACCCTGCTGCGATTGGGCAGGCACTAAACACTCGGCCAGGTGCACAGCTAGCTGATGGCATAGGACAGGATTAACTCCGCCACGCCTGTGCCGGTCTGCTTGAGCAGTCACAGCCAGACACTTAGCGCTAGGCTCAGATTTAAATTGCAGTTGAGCAGAATCGACAGGTTGATCAGTGAGAATCAAGCGACTCTGCGCCATTGCGGACAGAATCTGGTCATCCGATGGCAGCTCTGGGGATGCTGGCTCAACTTCACGCTGTTGCTTTTCCACCCTTTCTGGCAGGACTTGTTCCTGCTTTTTCTGCTTTTCTAGATTAACCTGGCCGCAGTGCTCAATGAGCGGCGGTGCAGTTGGCAGGCGACTGCCCAGAGCAGACGGCGGTTTCGGCAGGCTGGTAGCAATCGAAATGGCCGATTTGCCAACCTGGCGAGGGCGCACAGTCTGCTGCGCTTTGAGCAGCTGTTGCTGAGGAGGAAATGCCCTTGGCGAGGCGGCTGGCCGGGCGTTCTGCATCCGGCTGCGGATCGCGTCCGACTGGCGACTGCGCGCGTTGGCGCTGGCCTGCCGAGCCATCATCAGCATGGTTTCAGTCATTCTGCCAATAGATTAACTATAACTCTATTTTGTCTATTTTAAAGTTAGACAAAAGCAAATTCTGAAACAATGGCAGCAGTGGACAAACGAATGAAGCATCGGTATGCATGTTACAAGACTGCTGCACCCAAAATTCGGAATTTAACACGGCAACTGACACCCTGGCTATAGGCAAGATTTTCCCAGCAGCAATTTTATTGTTTGCCGGCTATTAACGGTTTTTTGCTTGTGGCTTTAAGCTAATAAATTTGCTACCGGGAAATTCCTAAATTAAACCAAAGACTAAAAAGAACAATACTCAATACAGATTGCGCTGTCCCAACCATAGACTAAAGGGAGCAATACTCAATAGAGATTGCGCTATCCCAACCATAGACTAAAGGGAGCAATACTCAATACAGATTGCGCTATCCCAACCATAGACTAAAGGGAGCAATACTCAATACAGATTGCGCTATCCCAACCATAGACTAAAGGGAGCAATACTCAATACAGATTGCGCTATCCCAACCATAGACTAAATGGAGCAATACTAAATACAGATTGCGCTATCCCAACCATAGACTAAAGGGAGCAATACTCAATACAGATTGCGCTATCCCAACCATAGACTAAAGGGAGCAATACTCAATACAGATTGCGCTATCCCAACCATGGACTAGAGGGAACCAACAAATATTGTTTCTGTAAATCTCTTGTTAAACCTCCACAGCAAAACACGTGGCTTTGGAGGCAAAAAAAGTTTTCTAAAATATTTCTACTATCAAAAAAGAAACATAGATAAAAGCACAAACAGCCTGAGCTAGACTCGAAAGGGAAAGGACCTATGGAACACCTCTCGTACTATTGAGAAATGCAAAAATGATATTACTAAACCAAAACATGACTGAAGTTACTCAGGCTCCTAATAGTTAGCTATCAGCGCCCTAATTATTTATAACAGTTACAAACTTCAAAGCAGAAAGCAATCAGAAAACACGAGTCCAGGACCTACAACAAGCAATACTTTATTTTCCTGTAAAAAAGAAAGAACCACAAAACAAGCAAAAACGCTACAAAGCACACTTTTGAACAAATATTTCAGCAGAAACGTTGCGAAAAAAAAACTGCATCAAGAACCGATCAAATAAAAGAAGTTGTCAAATAAACAATGAGCGATAACTGTGTGCATCAGTGATCCAGCTATTAAAATGCACAAAATCTAACAGTGTGCTCTGCTGAATACATGTACGAATCGCAGTTTATAATACACAATACGCACACTGGAAGCCCATGTCAATAAGGTTGTTGGCACATTTGGCCATAGTCATAAATTATATATTCTTGTTATAACAGTGAAGCTAGCACTAAAACTCAATAATGTAATGGAATAAATAATTGTAAATACAAGATCAGCTCACAGCCATACAAAAAACATGAAATTATAAAATGAATACGCAAACACATGCATAGGAATAATCATATTGCCCTTGAAGTTGTGTTTAGAATTTGCGGGAAAAGGCCTATAAAAATGCTAAGCAGTTAATTACGAGGGGTGATCAAAAAGTTCTGCAAGTGACCTCAAAACTCAGTGCTACAGCAGCCGAGGCGTCTAATCAGTGTCACATTCCTTCAAAGTACTTTCCACCACTATCTATGCACCGTCGCATGCGTGTGCACCATGTCTGAAAGCAGTCATGGTACTCTGAAGTTGGTATACCCTGTAGAGCTGAATGTACCGCTTGGGCAAGGTTTTGTATGTGTGAAAACGGCCTCCCAGAAATGACGGATTTGATCCTTGGGAACAGCCAAAAGTCGCACGGTGCTAGGTCTAGAGAGTAGGGTGGATGGGGCAGCAGCCGGACCCCCTGCTGCTCCAGGTACGCCATGGTTCAGGCCGCTCTGTGCGGTGCCGCATTGTCATGGTGCAGCAGGAGTCGAGGTCCATGCCTGGTTCGCACACGTTCCTGCCGCTCCTGCAGCACGCCTGGCAGAACAGTGTCTGTGTAGTACCTGGCAGTCACTGTGGCACCCGCTGGAAGGATGTTCACCGATACAACACCCTGAGAGTTGAAAAAATGGTGAACATCCGCTTCCGACTGCGGAATCCGGTCTGCAGCACCTCAGACCTTGGCTCATCTTCTGCCAGCCAGACCATGTTGGACTGCTTATCCTTCATGGTAAAAGAAGGAGATCCAACATTCGTCTCCTGTGATGACATCCGACAGTCGTCGTGGGCCGTGGGGCTCAAACATTTGCACCTACAAGCGACAGATGCGCACCCTCTCTGCTTGCTGCTCCGGAGTGAGAAGATGGGGTACCCACCGAGCGCAGGTCTTTGTGCGGCCTAGTTGCTCATGCATGATGTTATGAGCACTTCCATAGCTGACACCAAGCTCATAGGCAATGAATCTCAGCATAATGCTCCAATCCTCACGAATTATTGCATCGGCATGGGCCACGACATCTTCGGTCACGGATGTCCGGGGTCGGCCAGACCTCGGTTCATCGTTGAAGCTGTCCCAGCATTCCAAGAAATGGCGCAGCCAGCGGGCAACCGTGTCAAATGATGGAGCAGAGTCAGCTAAAACATTCACCAGATCGGTGTGAATCTCAGTCACTTTGCAACCAAGTTGCATGCACATAAAGATATAGAAGCGAACACTGTCTTTTGATGTTTCCATCAGCTACTGAAAACACATGGAGAATATATATTGCTGTGAAATTTGACTGGGGCATATTTGGAAGCCAAAAATGCACATAAATATAGCAAATAGATATAGCCACATATGTGTAAGTTTTTGGCTTTTGCCGATTCTATAACTAAAAGTTATAACAAAAGGTTGCAGAACTTTTTGATCACCCCTCGTAATAAACTAAAGGAATGTTAGCTGACAATAAATAGCATTCATAACTACTAAGACACAGAATGCCTTAGTTGCAATAGAATCAGAATTGTGAAGGGCATCATTTACAATGGGTCACGGACATCTAATCTTCTGTAATAATATATACAATTGTTCTGCAGTACAGATTTAATCTCTAGCTTCATCAATGTACATTGCATACTTGCAATGCCAACTTGCTAAAAAACAAATCATCAACTCAAAACGTCTCAAACTTCTTCCTTATGCGACGTGAGTCTAGTAGCACCTTTACTCGGCATCAACGGGAGTCGAGTCCGCGACCTGCCAACAACGCCGCCGCCGCCGTTGCGAGTTGCAGACGACGCAGCCGACGGAGACGCGCGCAGCGTGTGGAAGATGCTTGGCGCTGACGCGCCCGACGATCGCCTGGTGGACAGCAGGCGGTCCCTGGCGCCAGCGGCAGTAGTGCCAGCAGCATTGCTTGGAGCGGCCACAGCCTGCAAAGAGAACACAGACGGGAACGGAGTCTCCTGCGGCGTCGGCAGCCGAGACGTCGACGACATGACGGGAAAATAGACGGGCTCGCGAGGCGGCCCGCTGGTCAAACTGCTGGCCATGGAGCCTCCAGTCAGCAGCATCGCCGAGCAGTCAATCTGACGCTGCTTGTAGGCGGCGGGCGAGCCACCGGACAGGAGCAGGGACGCATTCTGAACGAGCTCCCGGCTGCAATGAGTCGCAAGCGAGACCGATCTACTGCCTGTGTCTATTTTTAGCATCACACATACAAAAAAGGTGCTTTGCCGCCCAGCAAGTCCCAGTACGCCCTATAATATGCATAATCACACTGAACTCTTCACCCGCCCTCGCTCTTTCCTAGCCCGCAATCTAAACAATGAATCAAGCAGTGTACAATAAAAATTAATGCTTTAGCATAGCAATTCTATATGGAATATGAGGGCTAGTTGGCTGAGCACAGAACTGAATACATAAGTAACTGAGGTATATCAGTCTTTTCTTGTCGGGCTGTAAAAAACTTCTACTAAGAGTCCCACTGTATCACTTTACCCAGACACAATTGCAATTACATAATTTGGACCATTATTCTAACAGCTTGTTACTAAAACGCTCTAGCCTCATTTTTGATTCTCGTCTAAATTTCTTTCTAAATCCCATAGGTCAAAATCCCAATTCGAAATCCTATAGTCCAAAATCTCAATTCGAAATCCCATAGTCCAAAATCCCAATTCGAAATCCCATGCATAGTTAAAAATCCCTATTCGAAATCCCATAGATCAAAATCTCAATTCGAAATCCCGTCTCATTGTATAACTTTACCCAGACACAATTGAACTTACAAAGTTTTGACAATTATTCCAACTGCTTGTTACTGAAACGCTCACGATCTAGCCTAATTTTTGACTCTCAATTTCTTACAAAATCAATCGTTAAACCGATTAAACCGTAGTAAAACTAACGGAGGCGGTCGCAGACTGCCCTGCTGGCTGTAGTCGGTGGCCCATGACGCTGCCGTGTTGCCGGAGCCAGTAGCCCCAGCGCCGTGGATGTAGCGCAGGTTGGCCGCCAACTGCTTCCTTCGGCGCCGCTCTGCCGACGCGGCACCAAATGGCAGCGCTCCAACTAGGCGCATGCGGCGGCGCTGGCGCCTGGCGCCATCACTGGCCACGGCGTCGCCTTCGATTGAGTCCGGCCGCTCCGCACTGGCTTTCACCTGGCAAGCGAGAGCGAAGCTGGGGTCAGACCGCTGCTGCGATGCCAACTGGTGTGAGAGGCTGGCCCAGCAACTGAGGACCTGGGAGGCAGGCCCAGCAACTGAGGATCTGGGAGGCTAGCCCAGCAAATGGGGATCTGGAAGGCTGGTCCAGCAACTGAGGATCTGCGAGACTGGCCCAGAAAATGGGGATCTGGAAGGCTGGCCCAGCAAATGAGGATCTGGGAGGCTGGCCCGACAACTGAGGGTCTAACGTGAGAAAGAGGCAGATTCCTAGCTAAACAATGAAGCGAGTGTACGCAAGAATCCAACAAGATGAAGCACAGAAATCGATAAAAACAACAGTTCAATATGTGCTAGCTGGCACACAGTACACACAGCTCCCTCACCCTATGCCGCACATAGTCAAACGCGCCTTTGCCAATCAGGATGACGCCTGCGCACACGATAATCGGCCCAATCCACACGGGGCCGTGGTGCCCGAAGCCGGTTGCTAACAGGGTCACAATGCCCACTCCACAAAGAATCCCGCCAATCAGCAGGTAGAACCTGCCAGCCTCTGACCACCGAATTCCGCAGCACAATGAGCCCAGCACGTTTGCCAGTGGACAATTAGATCCACCCCTGTGACTTTCACTATGATAATTAAAAGAATAGTTGGTAGATAAAGTGGCCACAGGGCCCCTGGACGAATGAGCAGACGATGGTTGGCGCTTAAGCAGCAGAGAGGCGGTCTGGGCTGGGTAGACTGGCTGCGCCACTTTTGGCTGGAACTGCCTGTAGCTGCCAGTGCCAGTGAAACAGGCGCCTGCAACTGGAGCCACAGTGGTGGCTGGCACAGGCTGTCGCCTTGCAGGTGGCGGAGCCTCGCGAATTTCTCAGCAGCTCAGCCAAGCCTCTGAATTAGATATCAATAAATGAGCTTTACATTTGAGTAATTTGTATAATACTTATATGATCTGCTTCCTAGGTTTTTTGCTAGTATCAAGATGCAAAATTGCATCCAAGGTTTGAATTTGAGGATGCAATTCTGATAAGATGCTATAGCGATTCCCTATTACAGCCAATGGCCCTTATTGTGAATAGCATCTAACAGGTTGGCCTTCAGCAGGTTGTAAGCACAGTCTGGCATAGGAAATGGGGGCTTCTATCAGTTAAAACTTTAATTGCAATAGGATATAGCATCCCTATTGCACAAAAAGCAAACCTAGTCTATTTCTCTATTTACTCAATCTAACCAAATGCATTACATGAAATTACAATGATTGCTAGTCAATTACAGCCCTATTGGAATGAATGAGAATGTGGATAGAATCCTGCATAAATAAGAAAATCAATTGGCCTATTTACATATGCAATTAGCATATAAAACAAATTTTACTATATATTTTCCATTTTAGAAGTTAAAATTATTCAGTGTAATGAACTTTGAACATTTCTATTAATAAATACACTATACTTTACTGTAGAAAAGGTCACTACTCACTATGTTTGTTTGCTTTTATTGTATTGTATCTTTAAATTAATAAAAATTAAATTTTTTTTAAATTTTTATTAAAAAAAATTTCATTAGATTAAAGTTATATAATTTAAAATTAGGATTTTTACAGTGCAAATAAATAAATATAGCCAATAAATGATTTCTTAATGTTTGCTCTACTTTTATACGTGTTTTTGCAATGTTAATAACAACACTCTTATGTTTGACATTGCTAGTTTAATGATTTGTTTTGTAATTTTTTATTTGCAGTCTTAAACAACTTTTGTAGTTGTTTAAGTACTATGTTTATATTTTCCTGAATCAAAATACTTTGTTTTTAAGAATTTCTGTCAAAACTATGGCTATAGCTATGTCTATAGGAATATAGTAATATCCATAGTTTGGAAAGTGACAATTTCCTAGTATACAATAACTAAAAAGAGTCCTACCATTTTTCAGTGTAACATTTGAATTATATCTTGGTGTATATGACATAGCAGATACATTGTGTCAAATGACAAATTTTTGTATTGGTGCATAAACCTGGCATACAAATGAGGTCTTATCATTTTTTCTAGCATTAAACCTAGCATATACTATTATACAATTTAAACTATAGGTAGGGATTTTAAATCACTTTAAAATTTATATTTTTCAGATATGTATCTGATAGAGATCAATAACAGCATCACAAAATGGCTTCACTTATTAAATTTGGTTGAGTAATAAAAAATTTATAACATTTTTTGTCCCCAAAAAATTACGTTTTTCAGATAGGAAAAATACATTATAGATTGTTGCCATTAGATGTACGAAAACAAAATTTTTCACTTTTTGTTGTCATATCTTTTTTGCTATTCAACATATAATGTTGAGTCTAGTATTATTTTAAAGACCAAGCAGTTCTACATAAGATAAACAATTTTTTCTTATTCTTTCTAATGTATCTTTTTTGGGGTTTGCATTTGAATTTTTTAAAAGTGAAAAATACACATTAAAAATAGAGCAATATTAAAATTTCAAATGACTATTATTTAAAAGTTTAATGCTTTTTCTGAAATCTTTTTTATTTGTTTATTCCACAACACATAAATGTATATGTTTTTATACCCTTTTTGCCTATATATTGACAAAGGTTAAAAAATTCACCAATTTTGTGACTTTTTTGCTACTGGAACTTGATAGCATATCTTAAAATTGCACATTTTTCAACTTTGAATGATTATAATTTTTAGACTAATGAATATATATAAAGTTTGATTTGTTTTTCTAATGAAAAAAGTATAAAAAGGTTTTTTGTGTACTTTGGTTTATTTAAAAGCTCATTTTCATTTTTTCCCAATATTATTGCTTGTTGAGTAGCTGCAACTGAAGACTGAAGTTAGCATATATTTAATGCTTATTGTCTTTAGATACATAATTTATATTGTCTGCTTTGCTTTTTAACTGTAAAACAAATAGGTAAATAATTGTTGATACTATTGTCTTATATATATTTTGATTGAGCCTATCCTTATTATAAAATTGTATATTGTGAATAAAGTTACCAATGAACATTTATATCTGTAAACAAGTGTAAAGAAGTATTTAATAATATATTGTACTTAAAATTGTATATTGTGAATTTGCTTGTTAAACTTACAAATGAATAAACATAATTTCGTATGAAATTCAGTTCATTTTTATGAGACTTTGCATTGCAGACCAAGGTTACATGCATTCAAGGGGTCACTTATTGGGATTACAACTGGTATAGCTCAATAAGTTAAAGCATACATTTATTTGTATTATTTTACCTTGGAAACTAATTTGCAGTGGTAAAATATCTTCTCTTTGGTTAAGAAAAGCCATAATGAGCCACTTTTTCTATAAGTAGTATGTAAGTAGTATCGCTACTAAAAAGCTAACATTGCTGTTGCTCCTCGGCAGATATATGTGGAAAGAAATAAAAGCATTGTGAAGAATTCCTTTAATTTCCTCTATTAAATGCAATAGAAGAATAGTCTTCGAAATTACTGCTAGAAAAAAATTGAAATTTTCTGTTTTATCTGTCTATTTTACACTGAAAAGATAGGCAAAAAACAGGCCTCAATAACTTTTTGGTGGATGTAGATAGACATGTACAGTTTTTTTTAATGTAATCACATTATGGAGTAGCCTTCATTTCCAGGTTTTACTAAGCTTTGGAAATACAGGCACGATTTTTATTCAACTTTTATTTTTTTATACTATCCAAATAGGGAGAAAAAAAATTCTTCTTAAAATGTCAAAAAAAGGTTCTAAATATAGTTGTTTGTATCATTAAACAGTTATTTTTTGTTTAAATGATTGCTTTTGAACAAAAAACAAACTTTTAAAATTCACTTTTTTTGGCAACAAAACGAGTGTATTAAAAAAAAGACGAAGTTCAGTGGGACACTACTCGGCATACAATGTATATATTTTTTGTTTCTTTATCTCATTAAAAAGAATAGAAACTTTTCTTTAACATGTATATTTTGTTTTTACTATAAACATTTTTTATGCTTGGCAATTTCATTTTAAAAAACACTATTTTACAATTTTTTGTGTAATTATCAGCTTTACGATAACCTCACTGGAGTCCCTACTATAGGGTAATATTAGAGTTTCTATAGCTATGCAATACAGAGAATTGGAATAAGCCATAGTTTTACTTATAGCTACAGCACATAGACCCCCCTTACAATGGAATATAATAAATTTTGTTAGCAGTTTCAAAAATATATAAACAATAATAGAAGTAACAAAAAAATTATTATAAAAATTTAATGCATATTGGTTTTTGCAATAGACAAAAAATTAAACTAATAGTATATTAAGCTAACATAATTGTATACAAATGTATAAAATATATACAATTAAAGTTTTGTTTGTTATACTAGGCTAAATTAAATTCAAATTTGAACAAAAACATTAGAAAACTTCTAATTCAATAATCTTTGTCTAGGCCCTATAGCTTAAGACACTAAGCTTAGTCAAATCATCATATTCCATTTTGTCATTTGCCTAAATTGCAAGCAAGCCTATTGCCTTGGCTATGTTTCTATGTTATGACAAAGTGACTAAGAATTTAATTCCAGCATGCACATGCCACTTTCCACTTTTTTGACTATGCCATCTATGGTACATTTGCAGCATTGTAACATTAAAAAACACAAAAACTTGAACAATATAGTACACTTTGCTAATGTAACCAACCAATGAGAAATAATATCACTGTTCAATAGTCATGTCACTGAAAATAGATTTAAAGATTTTTATAGAATACAGGTATATATTACAGTTTTGAAAAAAAAATACTGAAAAAATGAAAACTACAGAAAATAAAAATGCCTCCTTCAACATGTACCAATTTTACTTCTCATAAACAAGTTGTTTCTAAGGAATGACTAAATAATATATATTGAGCAATGAATTAGATTAAAATAGGAAGATAAAATCTTTTATTTACTTATTTTGTAAATTGCAACAGAAAACATAATTTAAAGTAGCAAAGTATTTAGACATTTAGAAAGTATTTAATACTTTATTATTTTATAATTAAAACGCTTAACTTAATTTTTAAATTTTTAAAGACGCAGTAAAGTTTTTTTTGTTTTAACTGTTTTAATTTCATGACGTCTACGCCTGACGGGTTTAAATTGTTTCGAGTAAAATATATCCAGCATATGGATCAAAGTGTATTATTCAGACACTAGCAGAGGCATCGCCACAGAAAACAGGAGGGGCATGTCCCCTAGTAAAAACTACTAAGTACAGCAATGCATGTAGATATCTACACGTGTGCCTGTATACATTACAAGTATATATTTATTTAAGGGTTTGCAATTTGTACATGTAACAAATCGTGCGTACTACTACGCCTTTCCGCTGTGTCCTCGGGACAGAGCAGCTAAGTCAAAGATATCAAAGGTTGCTCTCCAAGCGTTTAGAACTTTTTGAAATATCTTTCATTAAGGTACGCGGTGAGGAGGCACCCAACATGGACCACGTACGGCGCACATCGTCGCAGTTCCAAAGAAGCCGTAGGCACCACGAGGCTTGAGGAGCATCGAGGTATCTGCCTTCAGTCCTGCGCTGCGAAGTTTTTCAACCGGATGCTGTTATCGCGGTTGCAGCCTAGCCGCAGAACGACTTCCGGCCCCATCGCGGCACAGTGACGCAGATCCTGGCTCTTCAGCGAGTCATCGAGGAAGCACGGATGCGGCAGTCGATCCTGATTGTTATCTTCATAGATTTCAAGAAGACATTCGACTCGGTGGTCGGCTCTGTGCTCCCAAAGGCGCTCCGTGCGTACAACGTGCCAGAGCAGCTGATTTCCGCCATCATGGCGATGTACCGCGATACGAAAGCTGCTCTTTCAACACCGGACGGCCTATCGGACTTTTTTGAAAAATTCTCCGGGGTGCCTCAGGGAGATACGCTTGCACCGTTCCTGTTCGCTCTGGTGCTTGACTGGTACGTGCTGCACGCACGGATCGCTCTTACGACGACGGCTTTCTGTTGCGGCGACGCGTGGGTCGACGTCAACCGGAGAGGCGGCTCAGCGTGCTTGCCTACGCTGGCGATCTCGCGGCCTGCTGTCCTCAACTGTCGAGCCCAGCGACAACTGTGCAAGCTATACTACTAGTTGCTGTTGCGGCGAGTGTCGGCCTGGTGGTCAACACGCAGAAGACCGTCGTGCTCTGCGTGCCGGACGACATCGAGGCTGAAATTTTGTGAGAGGCGCTATAATGGACAGGCAACAGAGCTTCCGCGTTTTCAGCAGTTCATCTACCTCGGCGGTCTGGTTTCCGCCGTCCGCGAGGATTTGCGGCGTCGCCGCGGGCTTGCCTGGGCTAGCTGCCTTTCGTTCTGTGAAGGCAGTCCTGCAGTCCGAGGCTGTAACTGACCGCCAAAGGGTGGCGTTGTTCCAGGCGGTGATCGAGACCGTTCTGCTGTACAACGCCGAGACCTGGACGCTGAAGGAGTCGCTGGCCTGCTGGTCTGCTGCGCGCAGCCTTTAAAATCGGTTTTACGAGTGAGTGACCAACGCGGCTTTGTATCACCGCGTCGGCCTGGTGTCTGTCCCATGCAGCGACCTGTTGCGCCGTCGGCGCCTCCAGCTGGCAGGCCGCATCATCCGCGCCGAGTCGTACTGCCCAGAGCCGGTGCAGGAGGTGCTGCTGCTAACGCTGCAGGCACCCTACCGGCGGGGGCAGGCGCGCACTCGGCGTTTCATCGACTGCCTGCTGGCTGACGCCGGCGCCCCGGATTCGGCCGGCGGCGTGGCGTTCATTCGCGACCGGGGCTTGAGGCGCGCCCTGTGACGCTGAACGCGTATTCTGTTTTTGTTTTTTTGTTATTATGTATATACTACTGCATTCTGCGGCAACTAAAAATGCATCGTGTGCTCCACACCTCAGATGCAACCAGAAACATACAACGAATGCTGTCTCCACGCTGGACAATTATCCTCAAAAAGCAGTACCTCGATCTCCATAAAGTACCTATACATGCACTGTAGTTGTCTCAGATGAAAGCTATGCGATGCAATAGTACCCCAGTCTGAGCAAACTTTGACGATCGATCTTGGTTGCTGGAAATGTGTCAGTCACGCCAAATCGCTTAGGGAATTGAACTACTCCTTATAATTGCATTGCTAGCTGAAAGCATGTGGAAGGAAAGGCCTGATCTACAGCTGCACAGTGAGAACCCGTCTCGTGTCCTCATCGACTAAAGGCAAATTGCAGAGAAATGCAACTCAATTTTTGGTTTGCCAGTCCAACATTGAAGCCGACCGACGCTGCTAGCTCACACTACCAAAACTGTCAACTCCTTTTGTGTTTAGCAAGCCATTAGCTTGCGTTAGTGACTCACCATCACTTTAATCAGAAACTCTACTGACATGGTATTTAAAGAGACGTTTTACAAGTGGAATGATCCGAATTTCACCTGCTGCAGTTGAGACTGGATTGCCGCACATTAGATTACTTTGCCTGAAAAATCAACTGGACAACTGAAACGCTAAAGAAAGCACATCAAGGATGCAGTCAAACATCATCATCTGGATAAGTTTCCTTTGCGGTCTCGCAGCGCTTCTGGCTGTCGCAGCTGCGGAGGTGCCCAGGCCGGCTGTCCGGTTCACCGCGGCCTGGACGGGCAGCGCTGTCGCTCCGCCGGAGTTTCTATCGCAGCCCGGACTCAGCGAGCGCAGCTGCGGCTTCATGTGCAGCCACAGGCCGGACTGCTTCGGCTTCTACTGGCTGCTCGGAGCGTGTCGGCTGTTCGACCTGCAGGCGTTTTACGATGCCAGCGCCTGGGTCAGCACCGGCAAGTGCGACGTCTTCGTGCTGGGTGCGTTTCTGGTGCTTTCGCTCACTTTGGTTCTTTTTTGTTAATATGACAACTGTTTCTGTAAACTCATTGATTGTATCTTATGAGTAGATACATTTATTGTCTCTCCATCAGATTTCAAGAAGCTGCCTGCTGCGGACTGCAGCCAGAGCTCAACCAGTCCGAAATGGTTCTACCCATGCAACAGAGCCATCGACGGTAACACGAGCCAGTCTCTGTGGTCCGACTCCTGCACTCACACTCAGTTCAATGCTAGCGAGTGGTGGGAGGCCGGCCTCACAGCTCCGTCTCTCGTGTCCTTCGTCACCATCCACAACAGGCAGGACTGCTGCGCTGAGAGGCTCAACAAGTTCGACCTGCTGGTTGACGGGTCCGTGTGCAACCAGGTGAGGCTCAGCGCTCCGTTCTCCGTGGCCAACTTCACCTGCGGCGCTTTCGGCTCTCGGTTCCGAGTTGTGGCTCGCAGCGACCCGCCAACAGCCCTCACCATCTGCGAGTTCATGGCCTACGGCTTCTTCTGATCGAGGAATTCTGAGAAATTCAATGTTGGATCACGGGATGCCCAGTGAAATACCATAATAGTTAAAAAGTCGGTTACAAAATAACCATCCTGATTCGAAAGCCCTTTGACATGTTTGTGTTATAATCACCTGCTGCTATTTTCCAAGTTTTCTGAATATTCAGAGAATTCGATCTTCTTTTCCCCTTCTACCGCTTAATTTGACATCGCTTTTAAGAAGCCGGTCAATCAATTTCCATTTATTCAAACTCAGAAAAATTAATCGTAATGGGACATATGGGCTATGAAGGATGTACATCTATAGTCAAACTCTCCTCAATACGACTACTAATCAACAACTTTTGACTCTCCTGCTTTTTCTGAACGAATTTCAAGAAAGAAAAGTCAACTTGGCAGAAAATAAATAAGAAAAATCAATGACCAGCAAGTTCAGATCCTGATCAAGTTGCTGTCGGTCGAAACTGCTGCCACAAAATTGTTTCTGGATTGCCAATTTATTTAAATTGTTTTTCAGTGTGCAGGCACGGAATGGTTGCTGGCATAGTCTAACGAGAATGTAGATAAAAACTGCTTCAAGTTTCACAGGCCATACTGTCGGTTGCTGTGCATTGCAATCATTATGCTCTGTCGATCCCACCCCCGCGTGGTTTTGGAAATCAATAATTTTGCTTTAGGGTGCTAAAATATATGTGCATGTATAAGTAGCACCTGCGGCACCGAAATAGGTGGCGCCGAATGAGTTCCTGTGGCGCCATAATGAGGCGCCAATTTACATTTAAGAACAAATACTAAACGTCGGAACCACAGAGAAGACAGAAACCAAATGGGATAATTATAGGAGCTATGGTACTCGTGGTACATTTATATTGATATTGCAGGGGGGTTGTGGCCGCACCCTGGCGAAACGCATCGTCCCACAACCAGCGCTGACGGTAATTCTGCCTATATTCCACTGACTCCAGAGCTTCTCGATCTTTAACCTGATTGGACGATGCCCAAAACTCAACCGATTGGCTGAAGACTGCAGCTAAATACACAAAACTTTAGCAATACACAGACAGATACAGGACGGTGGGAACTCCGTGAAAAATAAACCAATCGCTGAAGACTAAAGACTGCTGTCAATAAATTTAAAGCTGCTAGTTCAAAGCACCTTTAATTAATTCCGTTGAACATTACAATTGTTGCTTTTGCAAAATGAAAATTCTACAAATGTTCCTCTATCTTGCGGCTTGTTGGACAGCTTTCTTAGTTATTTGTCTGCAGTGCTGCACACTATTTGGTAAGAGGCTGATGTTGAATATTCTACATAAAAAACTATTTTGCAGATATCAGCAAGCTAAGAATATGTATATATGATATTCTATGGGTTTGAGGTCGGTATGTGATTATTTCACTTCACGAGGGATTTAAGTGAAATACCGACCGAAAAAACCATAGAATATCTTATTTAAACTACTTTAATTTTGCGGGATGTATTCAGATAAATCCCGGAGCCATACTTGTATGTCTATGGTTGAAGTTGGGGATGGGGTGTGGGGGCGAAGCCCCCACATTCTTACCATAGACAAAATTTCATTAAGAAATTTCTCGAGTCACGAAGGAAGAGAAGAGAGAAGCTCGCTTATTTAGACACATACAATAATCCTTGCAATATGTCCGGGAAAGTGATCGAATAAATCCCACAAAATAAAATCTACTTCAATAACCTCCCTGAAAGTGAGCTTTAAAGTGGTTTAAATGCTGTTTACCATAGATATTGTTAAGCAGCTATTCCTAATTCCTATTCCTAACTGAACATGCAGCAGATACATGGAATAGGCAGCAAAAGGGAATGATTTTTATTGTAACTCCAGGATCAACTATGAATATTGCTCGATTACCATAGACAGCAGCTGTGTCTATAGTCTATGGTTTGACTGTACTGAGTGTGGAAGTCCTTTTTGTAGAAGGCGGGAACTGGCATTGTAAGCGCCAGACCATAGACACTGCATAGTGACGCAAGTTGACAGATACATAGTGCGGGTAAAAGGCCAGGTTGACCATATATTTTTTCACTTTTATTTTATGCTTAATAGGTCAGATCTTTGTTGAAAAAAGACAAGCCTTGGAGCATCGAGGAACACATGTTCTCTGAACCGTATCAGAGCCTAAATTATCCCACTTCGAACCGTGTCATACAATTATTTACAGCTTTTGAATCCTTAGAGTCTCTTTGATATAATTAGTATGGTAGGAGAATTTTAATGATGTTCTGCTTAAAAAATGCAGTTACAGGTCGTACAGTGCTAACTAGGGCCGCCGAAAACGTTGAAGAATATTCATCTATTCATCTCTAACTAGCTTTTACATGTCAATAAAGGGGATTTACATACAACATCGGTAAATTTTATCTGTCGAAAACCGCATTCGATTCGTGCATTGGGTAACAGGAGCTTCAGCCCTTGATGATATAGCAAAAATGAGATGAAGACCGCAGGCAGCAGTTTCCGGATCGCGCTTTACGCCAGAGACAGATGCTATGTTAAAGCAAGTTCTCGCTACCGGGAGAGCAACCATCTACCTCTTAGTTCGGAGAAGGTCTAGGGACACTCCGCAGACACCCGCCATGGGTTGATCGGCATTGGTGTCCCGCTGTATCCGGATGCCCGGAGTCCACTGCAGCTGAGTCAAGCGAGTCAAGGGTAAGTCAGTCACAATGCTGGAATCGAATGCAGTTTTCGACAGCAGATAAAAGTCACAAATGTTGAATGTAGCGTTGTATATTTATAGATCAGGGGGTAAGACTGCCGAACAAGAGTCAAGTAAAATGAAAAGCTTTTTGGGACACCCGTTAGACGATTACACTACGATGGAGTACCTAAAAATATATGGTTGCTTTCTGGACCACCACGAGGGAAATAAACTTTTAATACAGCTACCTATCGTCTCGCGCTGCTCCGTAGAACGCATCTAATAAATAATTCTGTTGTGTAATCCATTCTTTAACACCCCAACAACTTTATCTAAACCTAAATTATTCAATACAGACTGTCAAATACTTTGCGAAAGAAATAAGAATTAAGTTTAATGAAAACACATCGCGTGAGGTGTAGCACGTGTGTGACACATTTCTTTGATTAAATACTTAATTGAAAGATCATGGGACAGTCGACGGAACTGTCTACCAGCAAAAGAAGTTTAGAGACCAAAGCAGGAATTCCGCCAACATCATGTACTCGCATTTTGAAATTGGAGCTATAGAATAAACACTGTGAGCTTTGCTGGAAAAGAATTCACTTCCTTGAAGTTAATACTTTCTTTGGCTCACTGTTTGTGCATCTCTCTGCCCACTCCCTGTCTGGTTGCTGTGCTCCAACTCCAGGATCCGTCTGCCCCCCTCCCCCGGGCAATTTCCTTCCCATTTCTCTAATACTTTTGCTCCCGAAGTTCCTTCCGTCCCAGCTGGACGGCTCTCTAGCTTTCCCAGCCTTCATTCCGTCCTCCTGCAGGGGGTCTCGTCACTCCGGTTCCTGACTATTCGCTTCTCCAAAACCAGGCGCCCCCATCCAGGAATCGCTTTTTTGCCGGGCGACGCGGGAAATGAGAAATTGAATGTGTCGTAACCGAATTATCGCCCCCTTCCGGCACCAACGCTCACGGCTGAGAATTGTTACTCTCCAAAGCAGCGTCATCCGTGGAGCTGCAATCTGCTTTTTTAGCCAGTCCCGCAACTAACTCCACTCAAATCAGACGGCGCGTGACTTGCAGGATGTGCTTGTTGATTACAGCCCGACTGTCTACTGATGCACCATTTTGAATACTTTGTTTACTATTGACTTTGTTGTTGTCTGGCATCAAATGAAATTTTGCGCAAAGGTCAGCTACAAGAACCAAAAGGTTGTATGGAAGTGAAAAAGAAAAGACTGCAAAAACCATGATTGCCGAAACATGTCGACACGAACCGCTTGTGCTAGGTAAAACGTTTTGCTGAATCTGAATATGACACTGATTATCAGCTTTGTTCTAGGCGTGAATTTTAGTTTAAAAGACTAATAATTTACGCCCCAAAAGGGAACTCTCTTTCAAAATCGAAACAGGCAGAAAATCTCTCTCATGATTAGCAGCTGGGTCTCAGATGAATTTTCGAGACATTCGAGCAAGAATCCAAAATATCTGAGTTGATTTTCAATTTGATGAGGTCTGAGTAGTCTCAGGTACCAACTAACTCCATCTGCTAACAGTGTCAGCCGAAGGCGGAGTTTGCTGTTACTGCCGGATCAAACGAGACTCCAGCAACAGCTCGGAGATACCGGATGAGCAGCGTCTGATGAACTACCTGCTACACGGCTATGAGCTGTCGGTGAGGCCCGTGTTCAATTCCAGCAAGCCCGTGACAACCCTGATGGGCATCACCTTGACCCAGATCTTTGACATGGTAATTAGGGTGACATGACGTCAACTGCTGCATGTCTAAATTTTAGTTACTTTCAGGAGAAATCTACAAACTCCTATTCGCTAATCTGCAGGATGAGAAGAATCAAGTTCTTGTCAGCAATGTCTGGTTGGATCAGGTGACTTATTTGCTAACTTAATTTCAAGCTGCGCCATATAGAATACTAATTTTCCTCTTTGAAACGTTTCAGCAATGGAAAGACGAATTTCTCACGTGGGATCCGGAGGAATTCTCCAATCAGGCCAAGATTCGGCTGCCATCGTCAAAGATTTGGAAGCCAGACTTGGTGCTTTATAATAAGTGAGTGAACTAGCAACCAGTGTTTGTGAATTCACGTAGGACTACTGAAGTTTTTGAGCAACCTTAGGCCGCTTATTATAGGGGGTGGGGGTCAGAGCAGCTCTGGTTCCATTCCGTAGGCCGCCACATTCATTTGGGGCTTGTTGCGTAACTCCCACCCATGAGGGGCCAACCCCAAAGGCACAGAGAGTGTACATGGCCTGACAATTAGAAAGTCAGTGCCTCTGTACACCCTGTGTGAGCGTGTGCATGAGTGCGTGTCTGCGTACAGTATTGGCGCGCTTCTATGTGCTCAGGAAAGGGGGGCCGTAACCCAGCGGTCTAGCGCGAGCTCTGGTGTGCCAGCGACCCAGGCTCGATTCCAAGTGCAGTCACATTAATTTGGGGCTGAATTGGAATCTCGGCTTGGCACTGCTCGTGCAATTAACGGCCTTGAGAGCCAACCCCCCCCAGGCGCAGTGAAGTGTACATGCCTTTCGATAATATAAAGTTAGGGCCGCTGTACACTCCTGTGTGAGTGTGTGCCTGCGTACGTATCTGCGCGCTTGTGTGCCTGCTCAGGGGAGTCGGCGGAATGGGCAGTAATGCCTCTCGCCGGTTGTGTGCCTATGTCGGCTTAAAGTGCGCCAGGGTGCACACAACCCCCCTGCCTCTAATAAATAAAAAACGTGCTCAGGAGTCAACGGAACGGGCAGAATTGCCACAAATTGGTTGCTGGGAGGATGTCGCCAAAGGCGTTTCGGCAGGGTGACCGCAGCCCTTTATGATTATAAGCCCCACATGTCTGTAAAGATGTCTGCTTGTGAATAGCAAAATAGAAACAACTGTGCATGCAGTGTGCACCCTTGTGCAACGCTTGTATTTCCACAGCGCGGCAGACTTTGCAGACAGCTTGATGCCCGCACTGGCCATGATCGACTCGAACGGCATCGTGTTCTGGCCGATTCCAACCAAGCTACGCTCCTCCTGCAAAGTGGACGTCACCTACTTTCCCTTTGATGAGCAGGTGTGCAACTTGAAGTTCGGCTCCTGGACCTACGATGGATATCAGGTTTGAGTCTACGCTCTAACCTAGGCTACAGCCATACTCTTAGACTGCTGCGTATTAATTTTAATATTACTAGAAACGCGAGTGCCTCGATACCCAATCGGATCGATCCCAAATAAATCCATCTGGTTGTGGTCTAAAAATGAAATAGAAAAGTTTTCAGACCTGGTGAGCACGAAGCGCTCCAGAATGCTAAAAGCAACTGCACATTGGCACGTGGGCTCTACTGAAGTATAACTAAGCCTTTGGCTTAACGTCACAGTAATGCAGAGTTAAATTTCCCCGCTACAGCTGTGCATTCTGAGCTGATCAATCAATTCAGGCTATGAGAGGAAATATTCAGCACAAATCTTAGCCGAAAACCACTGCTGTAAGTGGTACCACTTCAGATTCATAGAAATCTATTTGAAGGCCGCATGTACGTTGCTTTAAAATGCATAAGTGAGAAATGGATTTTTCTTGAAACTTCTCTCATTCTGGACAGCCATGATCTGAACTGAATTCAAATTAATGAACTTCAAACCGTTGAGCTTAATGTGATAGATCAGAGCTGTCCTTGACTAAAACTCTTTAGTCTAGATGGGGTCTGTTTGCTTACTGTTATGAGTAAAACTGTGTGGTTGATGGCTACGTGGGCTTGTTAATCTGGGTCCCATGCAATGTACAGTCTAATGTGCAACCAAGACTTCGTATAATCAAAGCGCTCCATTCTTGGCCGGAAAAGCTTGAATACCAGAGTGCTAAAATGGCGGTCATAGTCTATGGCTAGTCCTGGGGTCTGGGACATCCACGAGCAAAGCAAGGCTTCCCTTTTGGCAGTCAAACGTCGGGCTCCCCCCATCTTGCAGGAACGGATTTTTATTTTCAGCCTTCAGTACCAAGAGGTTAGAAAATAAATGCGACTCGTACCTAGGTCATTATGCTCGTATTGCACTCAAAAGCCTTGCGTTACAAAACATTATCAAATAAAAAGCCGTCGATGTCGAGTTTCCATCTCGTTCTTGTCCTCTTTGGACCATAGACAGATGTTTATCTTTCTATCTTGTGTCGATCATGGCTTACCATTGAACTGTCAAGTTCTGTGTGCTACTGCCTAACGACTCCATTGATGATCAGAAAGCAAGCGGTGAGGCTGCGGCAGTTTAGACTTCTCTGAGAAAAGAAGAGAGTTCTCTATACGACACCTCCTATCTGGATAAGAGCTGGACTACACTCTGTTTGCGAGCCAAGAACGACCATCATAGCCTATGGTTAAATCTGTCATTGGCGTTGCACTCCGAGAGGGCTTGATAATGATAACAAAAAACACCTTTGTCTCATCATGTGTGAGACAGCCAATTCAGCTGTCCGCAAGGTATCAATTGTATATATCTATCCATATCCATACAGTGACAGCAGACCTGTCCTGACAGCAGACAACGGATATCCTGTCAGGACCAGACGCCAATCTGTCTGCTGATTTGTTAGTTTGAGCTGGTTCAGACTCCAAGGCGACTGAATCGTCCCCAAGAGACAGACCCAGGGGACTAACTCAACCCAATCTGAACCGGGCGCTGATTCCGTGATCAAAAGTTTTCTCCGCGCTGTAAAACTGCACTGTCGCGCTGCACCGGCCAGGATGACATAAATAATGCCTAAACAAAATTACACACTGCCCGAGGCGCTGCTCTGGTTAGAGAAGCAGCTACCGCCGTATGCCGGGTTGAGACGAGGCCGGTTTGACAAACTGCTGCTGTCAAGCCGCTGCCCCGACCGCCGTATTTTATGGCTGGCAGGAACGAATGGGCGAAACCTGCGCGCTAAGGGGACCGGAGAGACAGTAGGGCATGGGAGCAGTTGGTCTTCCCTCACTAGGTTCGTGTAGTCCAAAGCAATGAAGCACATCGGGCGCACTGTTAGTAGGCCATTCTCCGGTGTATATGGCATGCACATAGCCTGCGCATTCAGATACGGTCTCGGGAAGTTGTCCATTTCCTCTCGAATGTGTCTCAAGAGAGAACGGACGCGGCGGTAGCTACAGAATCTGGCTCTCACAAACTGAATGGCTATCACGCAAAAGTAGCGCATGTCACTGGGAAATCTGATTGCAACCGCCTTTTGGATTTGAAATTATTTGCTGATCGTCCTCCAGACTGTTGTACTTAAAATTTACCCAACTATAAATCAAAACAAGATTTAAAATGCCTCATTTTTCAGGTTGACTTGCACCTGCTAAAAAGCGATGTTGACGTGAGCAGCTACGTTGAAAATGGAGAATGGGAACTGCTCGGAACAAAGGCAAGTGACCTTCGAAAAAGGTCGTATAATCAATTATAATTTAAAACCCCTTGACTAACCCCTCCCGTGAGAATATGGGAGCATTATCGCAATCATACAGCTCAGCGTATCACACAATAACCATAATTCTGAGTTCCCTCCCGAGGACAGCAAAATTATAAGCTTGACGCACAGTAAAGTATCACAGTCCTCGTGGAATCACTGATTCTGGGAGAAGATAATGTTTTCAAGGACAAGCAATAGAGAAGCAGAGTTTGTCTTCTATCAATTCTGCTTGAAAAAACACGGTTCTATACTGTGCCTGTAAAGTCTACTGTAAAGTTGTAAACAGATGTCAAATTGTCTCTTACTTTTTTCAGACCATCAGAAACGTGGTTCGCTATCCCTGCTGTCCGGAGCCCTATCCCGATGTGACCTTTTATCTGTTTCTTCGAAGGTAGGGACAAACTGACACTGAGTGCTCCATCATGCTGTTGTCAGTGAACAACTGCAACACTTGCACTGGTTTATGAAAACGTTTCTGCGTCTTTTTTCCGTTTTCCAATGCACTATTGAATTCTTGTCGTATAGTTGGTTATAGATATAGTCTATTACAAATAACAGACAATATGGTTGTTAGTTTGTTAGTTAGTTAGTTAGTTAGTTAGTTAGTTAGTTAGTTAGTTAGTTAGTTAGTTAGTTAGTTAGTTAGTTAGTAATTTAGTTAGTTAGTTAGTAATTTAGTTAGTTAGTTAGTTAGTTAGTTAGTTAGTTAGTTAGTTAGTTAGTTAGTTAGTTAGTTAGTTAGTTAGTTAGTTAGTTAGTTAGTTAGTTAGTTAGTTAGTTAGTTGGTTAGTTAGTTAGTTAGTTAGTTAGTTAGTTGGTTAGTTAGTTAGTTAGTTGGTTAGTTAGTTAGTTAGTTAGTTAGTTAGTTAGCTATTTAGTTAGTTAGTTAGTTAGTTAGTTAGTTAGTTAGCTATTTAGTTAGTTAGTTAGTTAGTTAGTTAGTCAGTCAGTTAGTTAGTTAGTTAGTTAGTTAGTTAGTTAGTTAGTTAGTTAGTTAGTTAGTTAGTTGGTTAGTTAGTTAGTTAGTTAGTTAGTTAGTTGGTTAGTTAGTTAGTTAGTTGGTTAGTTAGTTAGTTAGTTAGTTAGTTAGTTAGCTATTTAGTTAGTTAGTTAGTTAGTTAGTTAGTCAGTCAGTTAGTTAGTTAGTTAGTTAGTTAGTTAGTTAGTTAGTTAGTTAGTTAGTTATTTAGTTAGTTAGTTAGTTAGTTAGTTAGTTAGTCAGTTAGTTATTTAGTTAGTTAGTTAGTCAGTTAGTTAGTTAGTTAGTTAGTTAGTTAGTTAGTTAGTTACTAAACGCCCGCAACCACGCAACTCCCAGACGCCTGCTGTACTACATGTACCACGTGATCTACCCGTGCATCATGATGTCCACTCTCACCCTGCTCGTGTTCTGCCTACCGCCGGACTCTGGAGAGAAAATCGCACTGGGAATCACCGTTCTGCTGGCCTTCTCCGTGCTCATGCTGTCCATTGCTGACCGCCTGCCAGAGACGTCCGAGTCTGTGCCGCTCATCAGTGAGTTCGCTATGGATGCATGCAGTTTAAAAGACTCATTCACAACTAAACGAGAAGTAAGAGTACGTGGGAAATTTTGTTTTTAGCACTTTTGACAGTGTTCTGGAAGCAATTATGTAGTCTTTAAAGCAGTTTCACAAGTTTATCTGGCAAATTGTTAAAAAAGAAAGCAAGCGAATGGAATTGGAATATGCTGCGAATGCCCGCAAGACTACTCATTTTGAGGATGTAAAGATCGAAGCAGCTGCTTGCACAACAATGAAGACCGACTCATATTGTCACTTCACTAATCCCAACCTATACGCAGGCATCTACCTGACCGTGGTGATGTCGATGACGTCCGTATCAGTCATCATGACGGTGTTCGTGCTCAACCTTCACCATCGGGGCCCCAGCCGGAGCCCGGTGCCCAACTGGCTTCGCCGGCTGTTGCTTCAGCAACGTTTCGGTAGCGACGAGGATTGCGGCATGGGCGCCGGCAGGCGTGCGGCGGCCTCAACGTCGACCACCACAGCGACGAGTCTAGAAACCGGAGCCGGCGTCAGAGCGCCTGCGGCAACGGGCCCGGCTGTGCCAGGGCAACCAGCTTCATCAAGAATCTGGGTCTCAAGCTTACCATAGACAGCCTGGCGGGTGATTTCGCGGCAGCTGTTGAAGATGCGAAGACGATAACAACGATGAGGATGTGGAGGCGTCGACTGCCGCTCCGCTGCGGGCTGCTGCGCTGAACCAGAGGTCGCGGCAACCGTCGAACAGGTATTTTCAGCATCAGCACAATCAGAACCTGCAGAATCAGCGAGCCGAAGTCAACGGCGACATCCTCGAGGCTCTTCGAAAATTATCGATAAGCAAGACGCAGATGATTCCGAGAGTCGCGTCATCGCCGAGTGGCGCGCCGTGGCTCAGTTCGTGGACAAGCTGCTGTTCTGGGTATACCTGTTGTGCACCTCGGCCAGCACGATCATAATCCTGGTGGTTGCACCGGTGTACCGGATCATTCCGCACTCGCAGATGGATCTGCACTCGATGAACCTGTTGGCCAATTCAACGGGCTTATTGAGAGACGATCACGGAAATCAGTCGGTAGTGGTCTGAACTATGCGTAGCCGAAATACCTTTTCGGGAAATTGTGTACTGTAGATAAAAGTTGCCTACTGCTTGTAAAACAACATTGGTTCTAATGCTACAGTCTGTCACATTATGCACCAATATGCTGTTGTTTGTCGGCCGCAGCCAAGGATGTCAACTTACGCCCCTAAAATGGAGCCCAGAGTAACGCTCTGGACCAAAGTCGACTGTCATTGGTATCCTAAAACGCCGGATATCCCTCCTTGTGCTCCCAGGATGAAAAAAGGCTTGATACAAGAGACCACCAGGCACTAGTTTGCAAGGCATCATCAGCTGAGCCATCAAAAAATTGAACAGGACGTTTGATCGCCCGAAAATTGGTCTCATTTGATAGCTGCGCGAACGAGCCTTAAGAGTCCATTTGATTGATACTGTAAATATGTTGGAATTATTTAGACATAATTAAGCTTCTAAATAAGCAATAGAAGTGTGTTTCTCTCAATTGATAGAATCTGCTCACCTGTTTGCAAATCACCGATAGCCCAATAGTTACCGCCTACTAGGTAACTAAAAATTACTTGAAATGCTGCTTTTTATTACTTATAGTAGCCACCTATCAACTAACTCTTTAAGTAAGTTTTAATAAATTTCGATTTTGACACTTTGTGAGTGAATCTGAGCAGCGATACATTCAGTTTTACATTTATTTTAACAAACTTTTTCATCTCGCTGGTCTGTCTAGGAATTTCGGCTTTGGTAAAAATGCAGGACGACTCATCCACAACAGAAGTCTATAATTTTCTCTCGAATGCATTTACAGTAATGAACAGCAAAGAATGAAATTCATTAGGGCCAACCCATTAGGACCAACCCATCAGTACCAACCCATTAGGGCCAACCCATTAGGGCCAACCCATTAGGGCAAACCCAATAGGGCCAACCCATTATTAGGGCCAACCCATTAGGGCAAACCCATTAGGGCCAACCCATTATTAGGGCCAACCCATTAGGACCAAACCCATTATTAGGGCCAACCCATTAGGACCAACCCATTATTAGGGCCAACCCATTAGGACCAACCCATTAGGACCAACCCATTAGGGCCAATCCATTAGGGCAAACACATTAGGGCCAACCCATTAGGACCAACCCATTATTAGGGCCAACCCATTAGAACCAACCCATTATTAGGGCCAACCCATTAGGACCAACCCATTATTAGGGCCAACCCATTAGGACCAACCCATTATTAGGGCCAACCCATTAGGACCAACCCATTAATTATTAGGGCCAACCCATTAGGGCAAACCCATTAGGGCCAACCCATTATTAGGGCCAACCCATTAGGACCAACCCATTATTAGGGCCAACCCATTAGAACCAACCCATTATTAGGGCCAACCCATTAGGACCAACCCATTATTAGGGCCAACCCATTAGAACCAACCCATTATTAGGGCCAACCCATTAGAACCAACCCATTATTAGGGCCAACCCATTAGGACCAACCCATTATTAGGGCCAACCCATTAGGACCAACCCATTATTAGGGCCAACCCATTAGAACCAACCCATTATTAGGGCCAACCCATTAGGACCAACCCATTATTAGGGCCAACCCATTAGGACCAACCCATTATTAGGGCCAGCACATTAGGGCCAACCCATTAGGGCCAACCCATTATTAGGACCAACCCATTATTAGGGCCAACCCATTAGGGCCAACCCATTAGGACCAACCCATTATTAGGGCCAACCCATTAGGACCAACCCATTAATTATTAGGGCCAACCCATTAGGGCAAACCCATTAGGACCAACCCATTATTAGGGCCAACCCATTAGAACCAACCCATTATTAGGGCCAACCCATTAGGACCAACCCATTATTAGGGCCAGCACATTAGGGCCAACCCATTAGGGCCAGCACATTAGGGCTAACCCATTATTAGGACCAACTCATTATTAGGGCCAACCCATTAGGACCAACCCATTAATTATTAGGGCCAACCCATTAGGCAA
>NIVC01003391.1:0-31818 GCA_002269645.1 Macrostomum lignano | reverse complement strand
GTTTGAGCAGTTGAGCAGTTTGAAACAGTTTGAGCAGCTTGAGCAACAACAACAACAAAATACGCGACACCGCATGCAAATTCACAGTTAGAGCAGTTTGAGCAAACCAAGGCGACAGTGGAGCAAGCATTGATTCCACTGAGCACAGATACGCATACTCATACGAAACTCTCAGCGGCCCTGACTTTCTCTCCCACGTTTTAATAATCTCAAGGTGAGTTACACTCGACACACTTCAATAAATACCCCCCACGAGTAGAAAAGCAAGCAGAGGACAGGTGTGGGACAGGCGGGGGCGATCGATATCCCATATCGGCCTGGGAGTGAATTATTTTCATAGATTTTACTGGGATTGTCCCAGGCAGCGGCTTGAGTGGCTCTTCGGGTTGCCGCCGCCCTGGTGAAGTGCAAACAGCGCCTCTGACACTCCAGCCGGCTGAACTATTTATTAATTGAGCCGATCGATTGAGGGAGGGAATTGTTTGCGCCGGTATAAGCATCACATTGCTACTCACCTACTGGTAGTAGCAAAGCTGGCTTTGAGACAAACAAATCATTAAAACACGCAGGCCTGGCCGCTGCTCCTCGGCGTGCAGGCTTGGGAGGCCACCGAGGCGGAGCGGTGCAGCAAAGAGGCCGACCTGCAGGCTCGCCTGGAGAACTGCCTGTCCGAGTGGAGCCCGCTGGACGCCATTGTGAGGGAGCGCGCTAAGGAGGCGGCTATTGCGCCAGATCAACTCACTGGGCGCTTGAGAAACAGCTGCGTTGGTGAGAGCTCTTGGGGTGGCTGTGCTGAACTAGCGCGGGTGTACATTGGGGTGAGTGATTTGGGGTGGCTGTGCTGAACTAGCGCGGGTGTACATTGGGTGAGTGATTTGGGGGGGCTGTGCTGAAATAGCGCGGGTGTACATTGGGGTGAGTGATTTGGGGTGGCTATGCTGAACTAGCGCGGGTGTACATTGGGGTGAGTGATTTGGGGTGGCTTGCTGAACTAGCGCGGGTGTACATTGGGGTGAGTGATTTGGGGGGGGCTGTGCTGAACCAGCGCGGGTGTACATTGGGGTGAGTGATTTGGGGTGGCTTGCTGAACTAGCGCGGGTGTACATTGGGGTGAGTGATTTGGGGGGGGGGCTGTGCTGTACCAGCGCGGGTGTACATTGGGGTGAGTGATTTGGGGGGGGGGGCTGTGCTGAACCAGCGCGGGTGTACATTGGGGTGAGTGATTTGGGGTGGCTTGCTGAACTAGCGCGGGTGTACATTGGGGTGAGTGATTTGGGGTGGCTGTGCTGAACTAGCGCGGGTGTACATTGGGGTGAGTGATTTGGGGTGGCTGTGCTGAACTAGCGCGGGTGTACATTGGGGTGAGTGATTTGGGGTGGCTGTGCTGAACTAGCGCGGGTGTACATTGGGGTGAGTGATTTGGAGTGGCTGTGCTGAACTAGCGCGGGTGTACATTGGGGTGAGTGATTTGGGGTGGCTGTGCTGAACTAGCGGCGGGTGTACATTGGGGTGAGTGATTTGGGGTGGCTGTGCTGAACTAGCGCGGGTGTACATTGGGGTGAGTGATTTGGAGTGGCTATGCTGAACTAGCGCGGGTGTACATTGGGGTGAGTGATTTGGGGTGGCTATGCTGAACTAGCGCGGGTGTACATTGGGTGAGAAGTTGGGATGTTTTTAAGAAAAATCTTTGACTTTGAAAATTGTGATATTTCGTAATTAATATTCCAGGAGCTGGTCTCGAGTCCAATCTGCACAGCACCGACACATCAAATCAGCAGGCATCGAATTCAGGTAGTTCTTATAAAAATGGCAAGAGTGGCAAATGGCAGTGTGGCAATCGATTTCTAACCCCACTTTGATGAAAAAATTTGTAGAATCTTCTAGTAGAATTTCTACATCCAGGGAGAGTCTGCTGTCGCCTGCGAGTCCCGCTTCGAATGGAGGAGTTTACTCGGTGAGTCCATGGTGACTGGGGTCACTCGGTGAGTCCATGGTGACTGGGGTCACTCGGTGAGTCCATGATAGTTGGGGTCACTCGGTGAGTCCATGACTGTTGGGGTCACTCGGTGAGTCCATGATGGTTGGGGTCACTCGGTGAGTCCATGATGGTTGGGGTCACTCGGTGAGTCCATGGTGACTGGGGTCACTCGGTGAGTCCATGGTGACTGGGGTCACTCGTGAGTCCATGGTGACTGGGGTCACTCGGTGAGTCCATGATGATTGGGGTCACTCGGTGAGTCCATGATGGTTGGGGTCACTCGGTGAGTCCATGATGGTTGGGGTCACTCGGTGAGTCCATGGTGATTGGGTCACTCGGTGAGTCCATGGTGATTGGGTCACTCGGTGAGTCCATGGTGATTGGGTCACTCGGTGAGTCCATGGTGATTGGGTCACTCGGTGAGTCCATGATGATAGGGGGTCTCTTGGTCGCTAGATTTTTTCCCTCCGCCTTTCGATACATTTCGATACATATCGGCAAACTTTTCAGAGCGAATTAGTTGAACTGATAGCCAGCAGCTGGTGCAGCCTGGAGATGGACTTGGCTCGCTGCCAGCTGCCTCCGCCAACAGCTGGGCTGAATCAGGACCAGTTTCGTGACAGACTGAGAACTGTGCTCTGCTGCTACGCCTGGGATCAAATTGAGGTATTGAGGGATGGATGGGGATGGATAGGGATGGATATGGGTAGATAGGGATAGATATGGGTGGATAGGGATGGATATGAGTGGATAGGGATGGATATGGGTGGATAGGGATGGATAGGGATGGATATGGGAGGATAGGGATGGATATGGGTAGATAGGGATGGATATGGGTGGATCGGGATGGATATGAGTGGATAGGGATGGATATGGGAGGATAGGATGGATAGGGATGGATATGAGTGGATAGGGATGGATATGGGTGGATAGGGATGGATAGGGACGGATATGGGAGGATAGGGATGGAAAGGGATGAATATGGGTGGATAGGGATGGATATGGGTAGATAGGGATGGATAGGGATGGATATGGAAGGATAGGGATGGATATGAGTGGATAGGGATGGAAATGAGTGGATAGGGATGGATATGGGTGGATAGGGATGGATAGTGATGGATATGGGAGGATAGGGATGGATAGGGGTGGATATGAGTGGATAGGGATGGATATGGGTGGATAGGGATGGATAGGGACGGATATGGGAGGATAGGGATGGAAAGGGATGAATATGGGTGGATAGGGATGGATATGGGTAGATAGGGATGGATAGGGATGGATATGGAAGGATAGGGATGGATATGAGTGGATAGGGATGGATATGAGTGGATAGGGATGGATATGGGTGGATAGGGATGGATAGGGATGGATATGGGAGGATAGGGATGGATATGGATGGATAGGTGTGGATATGGGTGGATAGGATCAATATTGCCACCCAGCAAACTCTGAAACTCCCAGGTCGGCTACTCGGACGGCTTCTGTGAGCTGCTGGTCCCCCTGCTGTCAGCCGTGGAGGAGGACTGGCTCGCCCTGGCCTGCTTCTCCAGGCTCGTCTCCAGACTTCGTCCACCTCAGTCGGCGGCTGAAAGCTTCGCCATCACGGATGAATCTGCAACCTGTGCTCAGCCGGGTGCCTCCTGTGCTCAGCCTGGCGCAATCCCCGACCCTCGAGTGAGTGCGCTGCGGCTGCTGCTGCAGTCCCTGGACCCCAGCTGCACGGCCATCTGCAGCGGTGCGGAGGCCGCGGCTGCCACGGCTGCAGCGCAAAACCTTTTGAACGATTTCAGCGATGGTTCTTGTACGACTTCAAGTTCGGTATGTACTTTATTAGAGAGAAAAGCACTGCTAAGAGACTGGTAGTGCTCGGCGCGTTATGAACATTGCACAGTGATTTACTGGTGCATGAGGGTCTACCTGTGCACTGCGATAAATGTAGGTGATTTGTGATATGAAAAAGTTTTAGGAGGCTGATGTTCGCTGAAAAATACACTACGGAGATAGGAAGTTTTCACTTTCCCTGTAACTAAAAATCGTAAAAATGCATAGCAATATGTGAAACAAAGATAATAAAATTGATTCACAAAACCAATGAGCCAAGCTGTGCCATTTTTCATGAAATTTTCCAAGAAACGTACTTTCCAGTCCTTCTACTTGAGTAGTCCTTGAGTAGTTTGCTGGCTACTTTGCTGCAGTCGTGCATATTGCCGGAAATAATTCAGCTATATAACCGATTCAGCTAATAACCGATAAAAGTTCTCAAGCACATTTAATCCATTACAGAGTTCCCTCACGATGACATCATGCTGGTCTGGGAGACAGTCTGGGCCGCCTCGGAGCTGCTCGGTTCTTCGGACAGCTTCAGCGCTTTCGTTGCCATGGCGATGCTGCAGGAGTACCGGCGCCAGATCCTGGACAGGGACTTGGACTTTGACCAGATCATGCAGTTCTACGATGGTGGGTCTTGGAGCATCTGCTTTCACGTGAAATTTCACACATAAGCATTCTCAAACCCGGACAACCCGCAGAGATGGGCGGGCGGCACAACACGCAGCGAATTCTGCGCTGGGCCGAGAGTTGGTCGCCTCCGTGATTCGCCTGTGCAAGGCTCGAGTCTGATTAGAAATCTGCGCTCTCATCACACTCTACTATTGATGAGTAGTAAACTGGCAAGATTTCGTTATTTTGGTTGTCCGGTACAGAAATACAATATACTGAAGCCAAGAGCTGCAAAACCGCTAACAATACAAATAATTAGTTCGAATTCTGAGATAATTCATTGCTTTTGAGTTTTGTATTAATTTTATGTGTTGTATGAATGTATGTGTATGCATGTATGTATGTATGTATGTATGTATGTATGTATGTATGTATGTATGTATGTATGTATGTATGTATGTATGTACAGGTATATATGTATGTATGTACAGGTATATATGTATGTATGTACAGGTAGGTATGTATGTATTTATGCACACGTATGCATCTGTCTGTTAAATAAAGCAAGAAAAACACAAACTCAGTGTGACTGTTAGCTACCAGTAGAGCTCCATATTTCGGAGCAGTTATCAGACTAAGCACACGGTTAATAATGAGCCAATTTATATTCATTAAGCCAGTTAGTCAGTCAGTCATACGGATACTCGGCTTATACAAGACGCGATCACAGGAAGAACGTGAGCAGCAGGTCAGCGAGCAGGACAGCCCCGCAGAGGCCGAGGAAGACCACAAAGCCGTAGTAGCAGAACATGAGGTACCGCACAGCCGCGCTGACTGAGCAGCTTTTCAGCTCCCGTTTGCAGTTGATCGCGGCCTCGAAGTAGTTCCACACCCGCTGGTTGGCCTTGGCGGCGTGCAGCCCGTCGGTAGCCAGCACCTCCTCCGGGACGCGAGTCAAGTACTTTTTGATTCGCTCCTTATTGTACCCAGCATCCTTGATGAAGGCAAACATAGCCAGGACGTGCAGACCAATGAGCAGCAGGATGAGCACGCGATGCAGGCAGATGCTGCCAGGTTGGTACTTGTCCACTCCGCACAGACCGATGCAGCCCGCCACCACCGTGTACACACCGGTGAATATCAGGTACAGGTAAAACAGGCCCCACAGTGGGTTCTGGAGTTTATAGAGAGGCAGAGAGGTTTGAAATTGCTCTGGTTTGATCTCCGATATCTAAATTACGCTGCAAATATGAGAAAAGGATGAAGAGATGGTCAGAAAAGGCTCATGAAGCAAGGGAGATGAAAAAGCGTGTGGTGTGTGGGTTAAGATTAGGTAGGTGCATCAATACACCAGGCAGTCTGGGAGACAAGAGATGAGGGTTGGGTAGGTGCATCAATACACCAGGCAGTCTGGGAGACAAGAGATCAGGGTTGGGTAGGTGCATCAATACACCAGGCAGTCTGGGAGACAAGAGATGAGGGTTGGGTAGGTGCATCAATACACCAGGCAGTCTGGGAGACAAGAGATGAGGGTTGGGCAGGTGCATCAATACACCAGGCAGTCTGGGAGACAAGAGATCAGGGTTGGGCAGGTGCATCAATACACCAGGCAGTCTGGGAGACAAGAGATGAGGGTTGGGTAGGTGCATCAATACACCAGGCAGTCTGGGAGACAAGAGATGAGGGTTGGGTAGGTGCATCAATACACCAGGCAGTCTGGGAGACAAGAGATGAGGGTTGGGTAGGTGCATCAATACACCAGGCAGTCTGGGAGACAAGAGATGAGGGTTGGGTAGGTGCATCAATACATTAGGCAGTCTGGGAGACAAGAGATCAGGGTTGGGTAGGTGCATCAATACACCAGGCAGTGGGGGAGACAAGAGATGAGGGTTGGGTAGGTGCATCAATACACCAGGCAGTCTGGGAGACAAGAGATGAGGGTTGGGTAGGTGCATCAATACACCAGGCAGTCTGGGAGACAAGAGATCAGGGTTGGGTAGGTGCATCAATACACCAGGCAGTCTGGGAGACAAGAGATCAGGGTTGGGTAGGTGCATCAATACACCAGGCAGTCTGGGAGACAAGAGATCAGGGTTGGGTAGGTGCATCAATACACCAGGCAGTCTGGGAGACAAGAGATGAGGGTTGGGTAGGTGCATCAATACACCAGGCAGTCTGGGAGACAAGAGATCAGGGTTGGGTAGGTGCATCAATACACCAGGCAGTCTGGGAGACAAGAGATCAGGGTTGGGTAGGTGCATCAATACACCAGGCAGTCTGGGAGACAAGAGATGAGGGTTGGGCAGGTGCATCAATACACCAGGCAGTATGGGAGACAAGAGATCAGGGTTGGGCAGGTGCATCAATACACCAGGCAGTCTGGGAGACAAGAGATGAGGGTTGGGCAGGTGCATCAATACACCAGGCAGTCTGGGAGACAAGAGATCAGGGTTGGGTAGGTGCATCAATACACCAGGCAGTATGGGAGACAAGAGATGAGGGTTGGGTAGGTGCATCAATACACCAGGCAGTATGGGAGACAAGAGATGAGGGTTGGGTAGGTGCATCAATACACCAGGCAGTCTGGGAGACAAGAGATGAGGGTTGGGTAGGTGCATCAATACACCAGGCAGTCTGGGAGACAAGAGATGAGGGTTGGGTAGGTGCATCAATACACCAGGCAGTGGGGGAGACAAGAGATGAAGCTGCAAAAATCGGTACCAAAAACAAATGAAAGAGATAAGCAGGAGACACTGGTGCAAAGTTAGAGAAGAAGGCCATGACAAAGGAATTGTTTAGCCTTGAAGCAGTTCGGCTTTGCTCACCTCAAACACGCTTGGCAGCAGGGGCAAGAACTCCCCGATGATGAAGCTGCCCAGGCACACGTAGAACACTCCCAGGGCCATGATGGTTACTGTGGTGGCGTACAGCACCAGCTGGATCCTGTTGTCGCAGAGGTTGAACATCCTGAGCACAGAAGCTGCTCAGCCCAGAGCCCAAATAGTTACGTATTTTTCTGCTTCCTCATTTTATACCACCGAGTAAGCGCTTGGCGTTCTGATCTTCAAGGCGGTCTCTATGGCCAAAACCGGCTGAATGTGTTCTAAAATTTCAGGAAGAGGCCCGAGGGATTTATGAAAATTGCTCCCGAAAAAGGCATGTTTAATCCCTCATATTCGAACCCGTGTTATAAAATTAACACCAATGAAAACTCCCATAGCGACCAATTTTCTTCTTGTTTAACTTACCAGGTAGATATGATAAAGCGATAAAGAATTTATGCCTCAAGCAAGGTTAATACGACAGGCATGTAGAATGAAGGAGCAGAGGAATCTTAGGAATAGAGATTACGTTAAGGACCACTAGGAACACTTCGTTATTGATGCGTTCCTTATTACCAGTCCTTAACTGTAATCAAGGAACAATCACTTCTAGTTCTGTAGCTAGGCAACCCAGTAAGTCAACTGAAGGTATTCAATTACCTTTAATCCGGATGTGTAGATCTCTTCCTTGAGTTGACCTCGTAGATCTCGCTGACTGTCGTTCACAGTTGATCTGTCGATCAGGCGCCTTGTCTCTCCTGTTGCTCTGGTCCTGATTCTTCTTTGTCTCTAGCCGGCCGGTATCTGCAGTCAGGACCAATCAGAGGCCTCGTATCAACAATGGGATCCCTGCGCCAAACTGCGGTTTTAAATAAGTCTTCTCCTTCTAGCAGTGCCTCTATGCACTCTAGGAATAGCTCCGGAAACCACTGATAGTCTTATAAGATCTATCAGGGGCAGTCCTTCTGGAGACTGCAACCAGTGGAGTCTAAACAGACTCAAGAGTCTCAACAAACTCAACTAAACTCAAGTCACACTAGACTTGAGTGAGACGTCTCAAACAACGGGCGCAAATGAGTAAGGCTTACCGCAAGTCACTCGACCGAGTCTCGAGTTGATCCAGGAAGTCTTGCTAAAGCTTCCTCTTCGGAGCTTCCTCTCGAGGAGAAGTTGTCTTCCAGATGCTCCAGAAATGACATATTTGACATATGACTTGTATTTATAGGCAAACGAACCTCTCTCGAGGTCGTCCATCACTTTTTCGTAAATGTCAAAGGGTCACGATTCGGTGGCTGTCAAGCATGACAGGGTAGAAAGTTGCGCAACTAGTCTACTGTAAGCGCGAATGATTGGTTACCGTATCTGGTGTTTTTCTGTCGCATTTGATTGGTTCATCCGGTGCAGACCGGGTGCAAGGCAGATGATGAATCGCAGGCAGGGTTTGTTTTGACAAAAGTAGGTCACACGTGACCAATGATGAATCGCAGATGGGGTTTAACTTGACAATTGTAGGTCACGCATGATTGGTGGGTTGCCAAGAATAACATGTTCGACTTTCCTCTCTTCTGATTGGTTGACTAAAATTACGCATGTGATTCAGTACTTATTTTTATACTTGCTACTTGCTATACTACTGAATAAAACTTATAAGTAGTACGTTAACAATTTGTATGACTTTTTTGGGAGGTATAGCACTCTACATTATATAGTCTAGTCTAGTAGTCCTTAACACACACCGACACACACAAAACACACACACACACACAGACACACAGAGACACATACAGACACACGCACACACACACACAATGGAAGTTCGATTTAGTTTCTCTAACTTTCTTACCGCTTTGCATACACTGCTTCACATCCCTATCTCGCTACTCGTCAGTAAGCAGGTCAGAAAAGCGGGCAGAAATTCGTAAAGGCAGGTTTTGTCAAGGTTTTGATGATTTCGCATCTTAGGTACCGGAAATGCAATAAAATTTGCATCGATAACTCGCACTAGATCTAAGAAGTTAAGCTAAAATACCAAGCTCATTTCCCAGGAAAAACGCGGCAGTAATTTCAGCAACTTCTTAAGTCTCTCAATTGCAACAGAAGTCGACAGCTTTTGAAAATTGAGCTTTTCAAACGAGATCAATTCAGAATTTTGAACTAATGGCTCTTGAATTTGAGCAGGACTTTATGGCTAGCCGAGAAAACTGTTCCCTGTTGCGTGCTAATTAAGGATTAAGGCAGTTTTTGAGTAGGACAACTCCTGAATAGGTCCTGCGTCTCAGCCGCTGCTAGAACCCCAACCCCATCTCCCGCAGCAGCGGGGAACTCCTGGAGTTCTGGAAGACAAAAGCGGAAAAAGCGTGAGGAGGCAGCGATGTTAGGTAGGGGAATGCGCGGAGGCGGCAGGCACAGCAAGTTGCTGTAGCGACTGCGCCAACAAACAAAATATGAGAGCGGATCCAGTGTGCCTCGGCCGCACAAGCCCATCTGTGATTCGTTCTCAGATCCGCCCACAGAGGGGCCTCTCATGGAGTATTTCAGCCTCCGCATTCCCTGCTGGGGAATGCTTGGTCTCTTCTCGTCTTGTCGCTCGTCTTATCTTCTTCGTCTAGTCACAAGAAGCTTTTTAGCGTAAGATAGAAAAATGGTGAGCTGGCGACTTGTTAACTGTGCACTGTGAGACTTATAAACAGGCACTGGTTTAACATGACCAAGCAAACTGATTTTCAGGTCACCTGGCCTTGTCGGCTCTCCCTGGCCGCCCTGTTGACCATCGCGCTCTGCTGCTGCGGCATCGGAGCCGTCAGGTTTGAGGGCTGCTACCTGGACAGTGGTCAAGAGCGAGTGTTTCTCGTATCACCGGGAGACTACGATCCCGACCTCCTGGCAACAGAGGTGATCACCTGCGCCGCTAGCTGCAAGGCCAGCAGTTATCGCTACTCTGGAATCTGGCAGGCTCGCTTCTGCTTCTGCGCGCAGAACATCAGCTCGGTGGCGAGCGCCACCTTCAACAGGACGGAAGCGGACGCCGGAAGCTGCACAGACGCCGAACACATTGCGGTAGGTGTCCTGAACATCTTGAGGGTTTGACAGGCCTAAGAAAAATTAGTATTCTATCGGAGTTCATCCATTCTGAGCTTGACAGTGTCATCCAGGGTGCGATAGAACAACGATCCTGAGCTTGACAGTGTCATCTGGGATGCGATAGAACAACCCATCCTGAGCTTGACAGTGTCATTTGGGATGCGATAGAACAACCCATCCTGAGCTTGACAGTGTCATCTGGGATGCGATAGAACAACCCATCCTGAGCTTGACAGTGTCATCTGGGATGCGATAGAACAACCCATCCTGAGCTTGACAGTGTCATTGGGATGCGATAGAACAACCCATCCTGAGCTTGACAGTGTCATCTGGGATGCGATAGAACAACCCATCCTGAGCTTGACAGTGTCATCTGGGATGCGATAGAACAACCCATCCTGAGCTTGACAGTGTCATTTGGGATGCGATAGAACAACCCATCCTGAGCTTGACAGTGTCATTTGGGATGCGATAGAACAACCCATCCTGAGCTTGACAGTGTCATCTTGGATGCGATAGAACAACCCATCCTGAGCTTGACAGTGTCATCTGGGATGCGATAGAACAACCCATCCTGAGCTTGACAGTGTCATCTTGGATGCGATAGAACAACCCATCCTGAGCTTGACAGTGTCATCTTGGATGCGATAGAACAACCCATCCTGAGCTTGACAGTGTCATCTGGGATGCGATAGAACAACCCATCCTGAGCTTGACAATGTCATCTCGGATGCGATAGAACAACCCATCCTGAGCTTGACAGTGTCATCTTGGATGCGATAGAACAACCCATCCTGAGCTTGACAGTGTCATCTGGGATGCGATAGAACAACCCATCCTGAGCTTGACAGTGTCATCTGGGATGCGATAGAACAACCCATCCTGAGCTTGACAGTGTCATCTGGCATGCGATAGAATAATCCTGTGTTAGTGCGTTTGAGTGCGAGCCTGCGTACAGTATCCTCGCGCTTGTACAGTGTGTGCTCAGGAGTCAACGGAGTGTTCAGAATTGCTTCAGCGCTTCGGTTGTGAGACAAATTCGCTGAAGTCTTTTCGCCAGGATGCCCAGAACCCTCCCGCAGTTATTATTCCTATAATGATATTAAACTAATTGTACTCAACTCAAGCTGGTATGCAATTCCTCAACAGGTTTATGACATCGACAGCACAGACTTGGCTGACGATCTCCAAATCTTGCCGCCAGCCCAAGGTACAGTAGTCGATGCCGGGTCCGTCAACCTGACTGTCGACACGTCTGTTTTTGCCGCCACCGAGTACCTTGTCCGAATGTCCTACGGTGACGATGCCAGCAGGTGGGAGCGCATTGACTATCCACAGCAGCAGGTCAACAAGTCCTACATTGTGCCAGGCGTATGGAATGCGCGAGCCAACGCTTACTATCAGAATTCGTCCCTGGTAAGAAAAGTCAAAATGTTTCGTCAAAGCCACTGTATGTCAACGATTTTAATTTGCTATGTTACGCATGTCCATTTCAAGTAGAAAGGGGGACAGACAGGGTTATTGGATTTGCTTATCGAATATAAATGTCATTTTGCCATCACCTATCTGCAGTTTGGCAGTAGCAGTCTTCAGTTGCTGGTGGTTGAGCAGACAGTAATTGCCAATATCACCTGCCCGGTTGTGCTGCTTGTGACAAGTCCAATTCAGTGCACACTCAGTGTCATCTCCGGTACCCGAGTGCGGGCCAGCATCGACTGGGGCGACGGCACACAGGAGAACTTCCTTTTAGCCGGTGAGGGGTGGCAAAAACTTTTGGCCGAAATGCATCAGATGAGGTGTACTTCAGACCTCTGAGTCCTCGATTCCATTTGCCTACTTAAAGTTGAATTGAGCTGAGAAGCAGAGTTACATTTCTCTGGAAAATCTTCATCTTTATTCAGATTCAACGTGGGAGAGAGCCGGAACTCCGGTAGGTCAAAATAACGTGGACCTGGCCAGCCCAACTTCAGACAACGTTGTGCTAGTTGATGCCGACTTCAAGTACGTTGGCATTCTGCAGGCATTTGAGTTCCTGGGAATCAACGGCGCCAGCACCGTTAATCTGATGGTATGGTTGGGCAAAAGAACATCAGCTTTTTTACCTTAAAGGTATGATTTTTCACTCGAGTATCGAACTTTCTTCCGCAGATATTCCGTCCCATGTGCCCACTGGGTGAGCAGTTCTGCTTCGGGCAGTACGCTTGCAGTACCGATAATCTCTGTGCGTCAACCGTTGACTGTTCATCGCCCGTCGAAACACTGTGCCCGACAACCGAGAGCTGCTGGGCCAGTGAGGGTACTTGTTTAAAAACCAGGACAAAGCAAAATACCACTCGAGGCATTGCAAGCAGCTACCAGGTTATTGCTGTGTACGCTAGCGTACCTGTCAGTGCGGGCTACAACCTCTACCGCGTCCCAGATGAGTTCACCGTGTTTCCAGGCGATCGCATTGGATTTTATGGAACCACCATAGCGGCCAGGTCTGCCAGCTCGGCTGAGGGTCCAGACTATCACCTGCAGCGACCATCAGCTCCAGCCATTAATGATATTTTCAATGCTGCCAACGCCAACTGGAACTCAACAGGTGTGCACCATCAAGTGTCAGCACTGTCAAAGTCTCTGCAAACGTATACGCTGGAAAGAAAATATATAAGCACTGGAAATACAACAATTTCTGTTCGACTTTCAAGTAACCCTTTTGGAGGACCGTCAGTTAATCTAAGTCGGGCTGTGTTGCTGCAGGAGGGCATCAATGACACCAGCTTTGAGCCTGTCCTCGATGTGCTGAGCAACGAACCCTGTAATCTGAGGCTTAAACCACACACAGGTCTCAATGTCAAATATAACTGGACATTTAGCGATGGCGGTACGGATTTTACAACCGTACCCTTCAGCTCCTACGCTATTAGTGGCTTGGGACCGGCAAGTGTCAACGTCACCGCCTACAGCACTTTAGACACGAGACAAGGTTATCTCAGCTTCAGACTGATCAGCCGGGTGAACATTCTCCATTTGATTGTAGACGGTCAGCATTTTGGCAACGACTCTGCAGTCAGCATATCACTGAACTCTGGAAGTGACTACCTCTGCACCATCAACGCATCCTCAGGAGAGACGCAGGGTCCGATCGCGGCCTTAAACTTCCGAGTCTCCGCGCAATCCAGCCCGGCGTTGTACTTTTTGACGGCCACCTGTTACAACTCGTTGAGCAGCAGCTCCCGTACGGTTCCGCTTTATGTAGAGATTCCAGTAACTGGATTCGTTGTTGAAACCAATGCTGCTGAAGTTGGGGTTCCCTTCCAGCTGGAAATGAGTATCTTTAACGGAACACATCCAAAATTCCAAGCCTCGATTGCGGGTGAAAACAAAACAGTGGTCTACAACTCTGCGGCACTGCGGGCTCTGGCAGAGGCGAGCTCACTGCCGACAGCAGGAATGTTTGCCGTTGTCTGTCGAACATACAACAATGTGAGCGACATTGTCATCGCCCTCAACGTGACAGCGCAGCACCGAATTTCCAACGCGTCCTTTAGGGTTCAGAGCAGCGCGATTGGCGTGAACAGCTACGGCTTATTTGAACTTACAATGTCTGCAGGCACTGGAGTTCAAATCAGCGTGCAGTTTGGCGATGGCAACTCCTACAACTATACCACCACTGACTTGGAAGAATGGGGCGGTCGCAATCTGTCATTCAACCACACCTACACGATCGGTGGTAGCTTCACGGTGACTGCGACTCTCAGTAATCTGATTGGCAACACAACTTTGACACTCAGCGTCAGTGTGCTGGCTCCGTTGGGTCAGTACGCTTTGATCGGACCGGCGACTTCAAACCTGAACAATCCTGTCCAGTTCAGCTTTCAGGTACTTAGTGGCTCTCCTCCCAGTTCGGCAAAAGTGACGTTCAGCTGGGGCGACGGCTCACCACTGGAGACCTTCGATATGCTGCTCACTTGGACATACAACCACACATACGCTGCTTTGGGAAACTATATCATTTCCTTCAATGCCAGCAACCCAATTCCCACCTTGGCTGCAAATAGTACATCCATTACAATTGTCGATCTTATCGTTAACCCCCGAGCCACGTTCACTCCGCCGGTGCTGGCTAAAGGAGAGTCGGCTTCAGTCAAAATCACCATAGACGGCGGATCAGATGTCACCTGCACTCTGGTGCCTGGAGACGGAGGCTCGCCGGACGTTTCTGTGATTCCTAGTAATAATTTAACTGGCAATTTTTTCATTGTGTTTCTAATTAGCGACGTCTACCTAAACACCTGAATTTTATTTCCAGCTTCTGGACAAAATACGCAGAGAATCCTGACCAGCACCTACAACACCAACGGCACGTTCATCATGAACTTGACGGTTTGCAACGCTGCCATGTGCTTCGTTTTCACTCACAACCTAAAAGTGGTTAACAAGTTGCAGAGCTCCACGCTGGGTCTCACTACGAATGGGAACCAGACGTTTGGCGGTACGTATAAACATATTTTCAAATTAATGCGTTTTATTTTAATAATCTTTCATGTAAATTTATTGGAAATGTGTGTCCTAATCAAAACTTTTAGATCCCATAATCTTCACTTTCACCTACTCGGGCACAGCGGCTGATGCCCCTTACGGTAGCGTGATTGAGCTGCGCGATGCAAATGGCACTGCAGTCAGCAGTACAGAGCTCGACCTGCCGACCACGCAAGTGTCCGTCTCTCCTGCGCAGCATGGCTACGTGTCTTACTCATTTTTCGTTTATAACAATGGCAGTAACTTCACCATTCAGAGTCCAGTGGTCAGTACAAGATTTGTCTTAAACTGTTTGTACATGAGCGCCGTTGTAAAGCACTTTTTTCGTTTATTTCAGATTGGCTCTTTCCTACCCATATCTAACCTGAGCCTCACGCTGATGTATCGGTCGCCAGGCAGAGACATTCTGAACAGCGGCTTCGGTGCAGACAGACTGACGTTCCCCAATAAGCAGGAGCTGGTCGCGTTGCCTTCGTTTTTCGGTATGCTGCATCGTTTGCATTTCATTGAAAGTGACTCCCCGAAACCAAATGAAAAACCTACTGCTTTTTAGGAACCTCTGAAAAGCACACGTTCTCGATTAGTCAGATTCCAGCCCTTGGGGAGCAATCAGTCGCCACCTTTCAGCCGAATGAGACGATTTATCTTTATCTGAACTCGGTAAGATATTGAATTTTATAATTAATAACTACCTGAGTTTTACTATAACCAACAAAATTTTATTATCGCTTCAGACGGGAAACTACCTGGTGAGTCTGTTCACCTGGAACCCAATTTCAAACGCCACATTCAGCACCAACATCACTGTCGGTGGCTCGATGATAAACGGCCGCGTTGTGGACGTGCAAGGCGTTAGCCGGCCTGGCCAGACACGCTCACTATCGGTAGTCTGGGACGTTCTGTCCGAGGACACCTGCGTGTACGTAGACCTGGGCATAGCAACCGAGCTGCACCTGTACGGCCCAGCTGCTTGTCTGGCAATCTGCAGACCACCCGACAACAAAGACTACAATCACAGCAGCAGCCTGGTTTCTAACAACCGTATTGACTTCTCCGTCGTATACAAAAAGCGAGGCACCTACATAGTTAAAGTGTTCACTTGCAATCAATTCGCCAACGACAGCTTCACTGCCACAGTTGCCGTATCGCCCAGCAAATGCCTGCCGCCGCATGTCACCATGGCCGATGAGCCCCACATGCGAGTAGAAAATCCTCGAAAAGTATTGCGCTCGGCCTCAGTGACAGTCGAGTGCATCATCACGGAGCTACCATGCGAAGCTACCCCGCAGAACCGGCGAGAATGGCTGATTGAATCTTTGGACGAAACCACGAGAAGCGTTACAGGCATTGTCGATGTTTCATCGCTGCCCACATTCGGCAATACTATCCTGGCGCTTCCACCCCGGTTCCTTGAGCTCGGGTTGTACCGCGTGACGGCTAGAGTGGTTATGAACACGACGGTAACTGTGGAGGAATTCGCCAATTATAGCAGCATCTATTTGCTCGTGGGCAGCTCTCCGCTTATAGTGTCCTTGACTCCCGGTGGCATGATCGAGGTGAAGAGAAGCGTTGGCCGTACCATCTGTCTGGAGCCCAAGTTGAACTCGTTTGACCCGGATGTTGGATCTATCGATCCGAATGCGCAGGGAATCGGATCCTGGGTGTATCACTGCTGGCAGAAAGGCGAGACAGAACCTGACGACTCAAGCCGCTCACCGGTGCAAATTCCTAGAAACAGCAGCTTCAATGCTATCAATCATACTACGGGCTGCTTTGGTTCTCCGCCCGGCTTTGTGCAGACCGGTGGCTCCGGTGGAGCATTCTGCTTCGACGGAGCAAACCTCTGGGCCAACCGGACCTACATCTTCAAGGTGCAGGGCTTCAAAGCAAAGCGATCATCCCGATCCGTTCTCAGGATTATTACTACAGATCTTTTCCCAGCCATCATTGACTTAAGGTGATTTTCTGATTCTCTTCTTCAAATCTAGCTTCTTCGATACAGTATTCTGGAATGGTTTCCCTCATCGGCGAGTTGTGCTAAATCTTTTAGGTGCCGATTTCCGGCAGAGTGTCATCGCATGAGCGGCACCGATCTCGGCTACAACATGGTAAACCCTACGGACACCGTGCAGCTTACGAGCAGCTGCCAGAGCTCTGAAAACGCCAGCGTTTGCGACAGCACAGCCTGGAGTGTTGAGTTCCTCGACAGCTCTAACAACTGGGTTGTCGTTGACGCGCAAACAATGCAGGCATTTGTGCAAGGTAGGCAACTAGCTGTTGCACAGCGGATCAAGCTATTATTAGCATGCAAGCGAAGTCATCCCGCTCAATCGATTCCCTCATTGCAGGCTCCAGTTTCAGGGAAGTTTCGCTCTCACCGGATCTATTCTCCAACATCACCTCGAGGCGATTCCGCGTGTGCTTGAAGGTGGGCCTTGGCACTGTGAACGAAGGAGAAGCGTGCAGCCTTCTCTTCACTAATCTGGTGCCAACCACAGGAGCGTGTACCTGCAACTCTACAAGTGGCGTGGCTGCGGTGACGCCGTTCGAAATTTCCTGCTCACCATTTACCGACTCCGACGGCATTGACTCCTATCAGTTTATTTGTGAGAAATGGCCTTTTATTCTATTATCCCACCTCAGTTTACTCATCAAGCCATTCAACGTCACCTGTTTTGCCTCAACACCTTAGCTATGAATATTGCTTTGCAGTTGGTGAAGAAATGAATGAGGCGTTGAGCACGGAGGTGGTTCAATCCCTAAGGTTATTTAGATGTTTGGTTAGTCAGGGAAGAGATTGATTTTAGCTTAGTGACCAGTGTACATCTATAGGCATATTTATACGATTATAACATACTGTATTATGTGCAGAAACTATTAGAAGTAAATGCAAAAAATATGCATACAGCTAATAATTTAAACGATGAAGAATACGCAGTTTATGTACAGAAATCTTTTGTTGAGAAAGTTGGAAGAAATGCGAAGAAAATTATTTTTGACTAGCATAGGAATAATTACTATTTATGGAAAGCGCTGACGTACGGAAACTTCTAGGCGCTGCTAAATATACCCAGATGCGACAATTTCATCCCCTTAATTCACCTTAGTTCTCTGAAACTAGATTACTAACCACCTCATCACGCCACGAACGCAGTGAAAGTGGGGGCCAACGTAACTACGAACGCATCGACTCTGATCGGCTTCAGCGACCGGCCACTTTACCAGGGCCCGTTTCCGTATGTAGCCAGCTCTGTGGAAGTCTGCGTGATCGCCACGGACAGCTACGGAGCCACAACCACGGCTTGCATAGCGACAGTATCAGTGAGCGCCTTGAGGGTTGTTATAATGGAATTCAAAGGACCCCTGTTAGTCTAACGTGACGTAAAACTCAAAGATCGTATAACTTTTTTGGAGGCCAATTTCTATGAAAAAAATACACTGTGGAGATATTTTTTAATCCCAAAATCAATGAAGGCAGGGCAGTGAAGATTACCATTTCTTTAATTTAGCATGTTACTCTGTTATATTTTAATATACCTGTGTATTAAAAAAATTATTAAAAGAAAATATTATGAAAATGAAATTTTCACTACACACCTATATACGATACAACAGAGTAACATGCTCTTCACTGCCCCAGATGCAATGAAATCATTGATTATGTGATTTAAAACTTTTTTCTATCTGCGCCGTGTATTTTTCTAGGAAATTGGCCTCCAAAAAATACACAATCTTAGAGTTTTTTCGTCCTGTTATCAGATACAGTGGTCCTTGTGAAATATCTGTGCAGCAAAAGCAGTGACGCAATGTTTTTCAACTTCAGCTGTCAGAGCCGTCTGGCAGCTACTCGGCGAGCGAGCTGCAAAAAATTATCCGCGGCAGCTCCTCGATTTTGAAGACAGTTCACAAGGGCAACCTGAAGGAGACCAGCCAGTTGGTGCAGGGCCTGGCCGCGATGATTGTGTCGCTGAGTCGCAACAGCATCAGCAGTGAGTACCTGCAGTGATGCACCAGCGAGGTTCCCCAAATCACCTCCGCCAAACATTACCTTGTAGTTTGCAGCAAGCTAATAAAAATGATTCGAAAGAGTGGCCAAAGCGAAAATAGAGTTGGATAACGTAGTTAATTGATCGGAGTCTTCGGAGTTTCAGGAACAGCTTTTGGGCTGTAGGACAAATCACTCTTTTACCAAGAACAATTTAGGGTCGTTTATCTGGTGAAAGCAACAACAACAAAACATAACTGACAAAAAGAACAACAAGAAAAACAAAAACGACAACAACAACAACAAAAACAAAAAGAACAACAACTAAAAAACAAGCATTATTTAAACAACGAAATCGTTAGCCAATGGATAAATAATCAGCGGTCCCAGTGCGTGACAACGATTGTCTGTCGAGCGCCAGTAGGCGCGAGCCATAGACAAATCGTTGTCACGTGCTGCGACCGCTGATTCTTTGCATTGTTTTTCTGTTTGACGATCCTACAGACAATGCATTGTTTGTAGTATAGTATTTGTCATGCTATCTCAGCCTAGAGACATCCAAACTCAGCCAGTCCCATTCCGCAATGCGTTTTTTGGCTCGAGCTAGTCGACTTTTACCATAGACATGCTTCTTAAGGCCATGCTATCTCAGCCTGGGACATGCAATCTCAGCCAATATAGATTTCAATTGCAAACACTTCTCGCTTCGTCTTCGTCGCTTGTTGCTCTCATTCTGTTTCATTTGCTTCGATCACAGACTAAGCCACGGACAGCTTGACATAGCATCTGAAAAGTGGCTGAGATTGCATGTCCCAGGCTGAGATAGCATGGCCTTAAGAAGCATGTCTATGGTAAAACTTGACTGGCTTACGTAAAAAATCGCACTGTCGATTTCTACAGACACCAGCTGCTGCTGCATCAGTAAAGCGGCCGCGCCAGCCAGATTTCTACTAACGCTTGAAAGCTGCAGAAGCTACAGTCTATGGTCATAACCTGGGGTTTTTGCGCTGCGGCCAGAAAATACTGAAGTGGAATGCATTGAATATATCGAATCTGTATAGGTGAAAGTACGAGGCAGAGATGAAAGCGCTCAGTAGACGCAGAAGCAAAAACAATTGAAGCTGCGACTGAAAGCCTACCAAACGTATTTATTTTCATCAAAGTCTACCGACTACGGGCCTGCGTAGCCTATGGAAACTAATGAATGACTGTGGGGAGTCACTTTTTAGCCCGCTCAGCAGCCATGCGACTCGGAACTAAATGATGGTCCCAGTTGAATCAGAGAGCAGGGAGTAGAGAATCGACAAGCTATTTTTTAGAAAAGCGTTGGTTGACTGAGCAAAGTCAGTGGGATTCTGCTGGGATTCACTTATCCTGATTTGTTTTCCCGCTCCGCCCTGCTCTTCCCAGGCCTGACCGGATCCGAGTCAGTCACCACGGCAGGCAGCGGTTACGACGAGATCAGCCTCAACGGGATCACTGTAAGCTGCTGCGAAAGCATTCAATCGAGGGATAGCAAGCCACTCCCAGTTGACAAGCTGCTTAGGGCTTTTAGGATAAAAAATTGGACAGTTCCAGGAGTCGCGTGATTAAAACACCATGTGTGCCGCTCTACTGCTGGAATAGGCGTGGGTCCTCTAGGAGTCAGTGCTCGAGCCACCTCAAGATTGCATCCCTTGTGGGGTTGGGTGACCCAACTGCGAAGACGCCTTAATGGTTGACCAGCTGGCCTGCACAGGTCAGGTCCCCTAGCCACAGACGTCGCAGGACCACCGAGCCGGGCTCGCCAAGGGACACACCGGCCTTCTCTCTACGGCCTTCTAGGGAAAGCTGATACTGGATGGTGGTTGACACATGGACAGCTGAACAGGGCCCGCTACACTCGATCCAGTTTTTCGAGAAATTTCGAAGAAAATCGAGTGTAGTGTCCCTCTGCTGCAGTTTTCCGTGGGTTAAAAAATCAAAATAAACTCGAGTCTTTGAATTGTTAAATAAGATTACATACTATTCATAATTTTAGCTTGAAAAGGTAAAAGTCTGCAGTTTATGTTTATCGTATTTATTAATCAAGTTTGCTCCACATGAAACACCGATACACATCACAGTTTGCTCGACAAGGTGCACCAGTTGATTTCGTTGAATGCCCTCAATTTTGCCTCCTTGCAATGAAGATCTTTATTTAAGTTGCGAAATTTTTATATTAATTTTTTATTCTATACGCTTGTATCTACCGTGACGGACATCTTTCTACTTAGAAATGGCATGCAAATTTGCTTCTGCTCTGCCAATGCTTGCAGAAATCAAAAAACCAACCCGTCGGAGGCGCTTACCGGGTAAGACCGGACACTCGCGAAATCCGCTTTCATTGTCTTGTCTCGCTTCCCGAGCCGCGCTTTCTACTGTGATGTCACAGTCTCTGCGCACTGCTGCATGCTGCGTTCGAATTCGACCCCACCTACTCCACCTTGGCTTATCCGGAATAATTGCCCTTCCGATTCGGATTTTCGCGGATTTACTCACACCGATGGCAAACCGTGTGAAATTTTGCTACTGGTTACACATAGAGAGCATTTAAATGATTATCTATACCTTATTTTTACCCCTAAAATAGGCGCTCTGGTTGTTATTTTTTCCGCCGAAACCATCTGGAAATAAAATTTGACAATTTATGAACTCTTGGTAGCAAGCGCCTCCTTTATCGGCACCGCCCAGCGGTTCGTCAGTTCTAATGGAATTGTCAGCTTTCAATTCACCTTCCCTTGCACTCGCAGCTGCGTTTGTCGGGACACTGCTTTGCTTTGATTGTTCAGTGCAACTGTTCATGTGAAGTGTCGACCCCTTTAATCTGCTTTTTTTAATTGAAAATTTCTGATCCATCATTTTTATTGCTTCTAATCTGCAAAATGAGGGTCCCAGCTTTGTGGCATCTTTCTCTTGCTAGAGTGGAGGGGGGTTTGGGCTGCTGTCAGGAGCTCGAATCTCACATCGTAGAAGACACCAAACTTCACAAACTCGTAACTTTGTAGTGTCACAAAGTGAAGTTTTGAACTAACGCAAGTGACTATTAGCAAGAAATTTATGAACCATGTGAAATTTCGATCCAGCGCTACGTGAGTATTGAGTAACGCTTTTATTTAGAATGAATCCAGTCCAAAAATATGTTTGCTGTAAACTGTCTCGCTGCAGCTTGCATCTCGCGCACTACAAAGACACATTATGCAAGCTTCACCCGCAAACATCCCGCGCAACAATCCTAGAAACTGAAGTCGTTGTCCCAGAAGGAGAAAGACGCCTACGAACGCAGCAGAGACGAACGCGCACAGGTCCTGGCTATGCTGTCTGAGACCTTCGCCACCATGACCTGCGCTAACTACGAGCAGATTCGTCTAGTCTCAAATACGATACAGGTGGTGAGCACAGACGCTGACGACCTCTCCAGGACGACGCAGGTGAGCGCTGTTACCGTTCAGATACCTATACTATGCCCGAATACTGAAGTAAAATACAAATGAGCCACAGTCAATGCAAACCACAAACATTGTAGATAAACTGCAAGAACAAACTCGTGGAGGTGGCCGATGCGGTAGTAGGCCTCAGCGGCTCTCTATCCAAGGAGCGCCTGACTGAACTTTCGATGCCCGTGTTGGCCACTTTGTCGCAAATAATTACAGTGAGCCACGTACCCGCCCTTTACAGGGCGACTCGAATCCTTATCTTTTTCACTTGCAGTTGATAATTCGAACAATACAAAATGCTATCCTATCAATAACTAACCCGCACAACACCAGGCCTCAAACGTGCACGTGTCGCATGGAACCCTGACTGATAAGCGCTCGTCCATGGCTACCCCGTTTGGAGACTACGACACCGACTGGGAGTCAAGTCGCGACGGCTTCGCCAACAAACCCTTGAGTCAGGCCAGCAGCGCATTCGTGGATGAGACAAACGGCGTTGTGCAGACCCAGGTTTCGACCGAGGTCACCTCTAGCTGTATGTCCTCGATCACCAAGCTGACAAAGTCGATGACTTCTAAACTAGTGATGAACGACAAGCCAATGAACATAAAATCGTCTCAGCTCAGTCTGGTGCTGCAAAAGTCCGAGCCCGCCAGCCTGAGCGGTAGCCTGGTGCGCACGGGTCGTTCCAGGGTCACTCTCCCAACCAACATGTGCAGCGTTACCGGCGGTCCGGAGGGTCGCTGCACCGGAGCACGCAGCTCTGTCAGCCTGACTGCCATGGCAACTCCGACTAATCCATACGTCAGCGCCGCCACCAACAACGGCGATTGCAGCGTGTCGACCACTTCGGAGGTTGTGACGCTGAACCTGTCGGATGAAAACGGCACCGAAATTTCCGTAACTGACACGGGAAGCAGCTTCTTCGACATCTTTTCTGCGCAAAGATCCAACGTTCGAGGAGCCGAATTACATAGATCCCAATCCGATGCAGCCGATACCTCGCATTCCCGAGGGGATAGAAATCCCAGGTACCGCTGATGGGCCGTTCGGCAAGAATCGCATTGCTGAGCAGAAGCTGATCCTGCACGAGTTCCAGCTGACCGGCTCTGACCAGTCCGTGCACTTCCAGCTGCGGTTCGAGAACTTCACACTTGGCGTCACTCCTTGTCGGCAGTTTCTTGTGGTTGGCCGTCTCTGGAAGCCGCCATCGCTGACAGACGCAAGCGAGGGCTTTGATTGGTGGGGCATGATCCCCTCCCACACGCGCTTCTGCAACGAGACGCCTGGACCAAACGACCCGGACCCTTTCACCTTCTTTGTGACCAATGCCGAGTACAAGGAAGCCAAAGCTCGTGTAAAAAAATCGGCATCCGACTGGGATCGAAGTATCGACAAGCTCAAGTTCGGTGTCAGGGAGATGTCTCAGGCGGAGTGGAACCGCTACGGTCCGCTCACTCGGCCTTCGATTCCTTATGAGTACACCAACCAGTTCAGCATCAAGTATACCGTGCGCATCTTCTCCGCCAGCTGCTACGCAATTAAGCCAGGCCAGCCCTCCTGGAATACCGGAGGTTGCACGGTCGGACCGCTCACAACGGTTCGCGTCACGCACTGCCAGTGCACTCACTTGACCTCGTTCGCTGGCGGCTGGGTTGAATCGCCCAACACTATCGATTGGAACTACGTGTTTTCAAACTTTGATTTCACCAAGAATCCGACTCTGTTTGTCACGGAGATCGTCATCGCTGTAATCTTCATTGCCGTTTTTGTTTGGGCGCGTCGATCCGACAAAAAGGATCTGGAAAAGGTAAGAATGAAGTTTGTTGTGATCTCACGCACTCAGCCAAGTTGACACTGGCAGGGCAGAGGGCAGAGCAGGGTTTAAAACTGGTTAGTGACTATTAAAAACCAGTCGCAAACCATCGCATGTTTTATTTGTAGCTAGGAGTGGCGCCTCTTCCGGACAACAACCCGGACCACAAGTACCTGTACGAGATAGTCGTCAGCACCGGCATGCGCCGGGGCGCCGGCACCGACTCCAAGGTGTTTTTCATCCTTAGCGGCGAACGTGACGAGACCGACACGCGACACTTGATGGACAGAAGCAGAAAAGTGTTGCAGCGCGGATGTGTTGACCGGTTCCTGCTCGCCGTGGAGAGGTGCGTAGACGGGCCTCCTGCTTAATTTACGCACTTTAGTAGCCAAACCCATTCAAACCTATTTTTATCTATATCCTCCACAGACCTCTTGGATCGCTTAACTTTCTCCGTTTGTGGCACGACAATAGCGGCGAAGGCTCCGCCGCCTCTTGGTACTGCAACTACGTGTCTATTATTGACTTGCAGACGAGGCGGCGATACCACTTTGTAGTCAACCGGTGGATGGCGGTCGAAGAAGACGACGGAGCGGTGGACCGGGTCGTACCGGTAGCGGGCAACCAGGAACTGGGTGATTTCAGCTATTTGTTCTCGATGGACACAAAGAAGCGACTGACTGACGGTCATCTGTGGCTGTCTGTCATGGCCAGACCGCCGGAGTCCCGGTTCACGAGGGTTGAGCGCGTGGCGTGCTGCCTGATGCTCCTGTTCCTGTCCATGGTGACGACCTGCATGTTCTACCAGAGGGAGGGCCCGTCAAAGCCGGCTGCTAGTGACGGTCTCACAATCGGACCGTTTCTACTGACACCTAGAATGATATACGTGGGTGTCGTGACCAATCTGATCTCGTTCCTGCCGCTCTTTGTTGTCATGGAACTGTTCCGTCGGTCGAAACTTCGAGTTGGTTACATCAATCAGCTGAAGAAGGCCATCAACGACCACTTCGACGGGGCTGACTGGGGCAAGGAATCGCAGCAGGGCGACAGAGCCAAGTACGCCGAGAGTCCGGCAGCAGCCGTGAATCCTCCGGCGTCAGTTCGGCAAGTGGACGTCGAGGAGAAAAAATTACCGAAGCAAGTTCGCTTTCCGTGGTGGGTGCGCATTATTGCGTGGTCAATTCTGGTGATAGGAACGGCGGTCTCCGCTTTGTTCACCACCTTCTATGGCATCCAGTTTGGGGATGAAACTTGCAAGAAGTGGATCTCCTCGCTTTTCATCTCGTTTTTCTCTTCCGTGATGTTGTCGCAGCCGCTCAAAGTGCTTATGATGGCAGCTTTTATGGCCTTGCTGTGCAAGAAGAACTCTGTAGACGAGGAGGAGTTTTTGGACGATGAGGAGGAGGTGCTGAATGAGCTGGGCCAACGAAACGGGCTGCAAATGGACGAGGAGTGGCTTCACGAAGACGATTTGGAGGGACAGAGAGGCCAGTGCAGGTCTGGAATCCAGCCGCCATCGGGAGAGTTGCTGGAACGCGCCCGGGAGCGACGCTTGAAGGAGAAGAAAATGTTCGACATTCTTCGCGAAATCAGCTTTTACATGCTCTTTTATTTCTTGCTGCTTTTCGTCACCTTCGCCTTCCGCGATCCGAACGCTTACGTTCTGAAGGAGCAGATGGAGAGACTGCTTCTGCCCGACTTGGGAATGACCAGTGGCGAGGGCATCCCCGGCATCTCCACCGAGGAAGAGTTCTGGAACTGGATGCAGACCAAATTCATGCCAGGAATCCGGGCCGGGCCGTGGTACAACAACGATCCACCGCTGCTGCAGCGCGGCTTTACCGGGGACCGCGTTGCCCGGCTGGTCGGCTACGCCATCATGCGGCAGAAGCGAGTCCGCATGGACACCTGCTCGGTGCTGCCCAGCGTACGCTATCTAGTTGGTCACTGCGTCGAGAGCTACAGCTTCTCGGCCGAAGAGAAGAGTGATTTCAGTCCCAAGTGGCAAGCTTACGATCCGAACAAGACCTCATCGAAGCCGCAATACGAGGCTTTCAAATTCACCAGCGGCTCAGCGCTAAAGAACTTGGGGCCCTACATGGCTCGGCAGTACACCTATGCCTCTGGCGGCTACGTGTTTCAGTTCCGGGGCTCGCTTAGCGCCATGCAGGCTAACATAAACGAGCTGAAGACACTGCAGTGGCTGGACAGGCAAACACGGGCCGTGTTCATTGACCTGGCCTTCTACAACCCCAACGTGAACCTGTTCGGCATCGGGACCATCGTATTTGAGCTCTCGGGCACTGGCGGAATGGTTGGAATCTACCGGTTCCAAGCAGCTAACTTGCTCAGCTTCCTGGGTTCAGGCGTGAAGTCGTTCGAGATAGCCTGCCAGGTGCTTTTTGCCTCATGCTACTTGGAATGATTTATCAAGAGCTGCGCAACATCTACAAGCAGCGCAAGGCCTACTTCTGGTGCAAAAGTGAGTAAAGTTTTTGCCTAGCGACCAAAATTCTTATATTTGAGTGCATCAGTTAGTTTTTAGGGGGTTGTGGCTGCTTCTAGTCTGGGACAGTTGTGCCAAGACAGCCTGGCATGCCCGTTGTGCCGACTCTAGACACAAATGACCCGCAAGGTGGTGCAAATCTTGGCCTCTGCTTTTCATTGTCAGGCCAGTGCAAATACCCTGTATAAGCCATTCTAGCCCCAGTCTGTATGCGGAAACATTTGCCTCAGGATTGTAGGCAGTGCGTTGTAGAAGAAATTTCATTCGCAATTCACTGGCTCCGACTTTACTTAACCGTTTCTAAGTGCGATTCCTGGTGAATTTACTCTTTTTAACAGTCCCCACTCAGTTGCTAAAATAAACTTCCTTTGACGCATGCAAAAGGCTCCGCTTGCGTGAGCAGCTGAACCTGTACCTTTACCAGTGTTCTTCCCAGTGCTGGCTTCCCTGATGAGACATGCGGAGACAGCATGAGGTGGGGCAAAAGATTCAGGCGGGGTGTCGCGGAGGGCCCCTATTGTTCCTTGCGGAGTGCCGCCATCGTGGTGGGACTCAAAACTGAGACGCTGCTCCCCAGCCAGGCAAAAAAGAAATGGAGACAAGCTGCCTGCCCACACAGGGAACCTGTGAGGCGTCCAAGTTGCCCCCCGCAGCTGCTTCTGACTTTGTAGCCTTACAATTTGCCTGCACTAGGCTTCAAGTGAAGCGACAAGTTACAACGCAAGGACACTTTAAAGCTAATAGCTAATGCAGCTAGGCTGCCTGTTGGCCGGCTTTTAATAGAAAAGCAACTGTTCCCAGTAGGCAATTAAAAATTGTTGCTATGCTCCGCTGCGGCGGAATTGGCTATTTTAAAGAGTACTAGTCGGCCTCTTTTACTTGCAGAAAATTTTTACAAAAATGCTTCTATCTAGTTCACCTGAGGGATAGTTCCCCTGAGGAGTAGCTCACCTGAGGGGTAGTCCACCTGAGGGATAGTTTACATGAGGGGTAGTTTAACTGAGGGGTACTTTACATGTGGGATAATTCACCTGAGGGGTAGTTCACCTGAGGGGTAGTTCACCTGAGGAGTAGTTCACCTGAGGAGTAGTTCACCTAAAGGGTAGTTCACCTGAGGGGTAGTTCACCTGAGGGGTAGTTCACCTAAGGGGTAGTTCACCTGAGGGGTAGTTCACCTGAGGGGTAGTTCACCTAAGGGTAGTTCACCTAAGGGGTAGTTCACCATGAGGGGTAGTTTAACTGAGGGGTAGTTTACATGAGGGTAGTTTTCCAAGGGGTAGTTCATCTGAGGGGTAGTTTACCTGAGGGGTAGTTTTCCAAGGGTAGTTCATCTGAGGGGTAGTTCACCTGAGGGGTAGTTTACATGAGGGGTAGTTTACATGAGGGGTAGTTTTCCAAGGGGTAGTTCATCTGAGGGTAGTTCACCTGAGGGGTAGTTTACCTGAGGGATAGTTCACCTGAGGGATAGTTCCCCTGAGGAGTAGCTCACCTGAGGGGTAGTTCACCTGAGGGATAGTTTACATGAGGGGTAGTTCACCTGAGGGGTAGTTCACCTGAGGGATAGTTCACCTGAGGGATAATTCACCTGAGGGGTAGTTTACCTGAGGGTAGTTCACCTGAGGGATAGTTTACATGAGGGGTAGTTCACCTGAGGGGTAGTTCACCTGAGGGGTAGTTCACCTGAGGGATAATTCACCTGAGGGGTAGTTTACCTGAGGGGTAGTTCACCTGAGGGGTAGTTCACCTGAGGGATAATTCACCTGAGGGGTAGTTTACCTGAGGGGTAGTTCACCTGAGGGGTACTTTACATGTGGGGTAGTTCACCTGAGGGGTAGTTTTGAGCACAGTGATGGAGAATCAGTGAAAAATCATTCCAATGGAGTTTGCCTCCGCTTGTCTCCGCAGGGCCATGATGTTTGTCGGCCTGGGCCAGAGCCGGGCCGCCAGGGCCTACTTCGGTCACAACCTGGCCAGCACCGACTACCGCAACCAGAGCCTGGACGAGCAGCTCAACGTCACCCTGCCGAGCCGCGTGGACAAACTGCTGGCCTTCATCAACAAGACCTACCTGCGCGGCGGTCCCAAGGCGAAGCCCTACAAAGTCGAAGCGCCGGAGCTGGAGGAGCCGCAGCAGAAGGTGAAGGTCGCAGCCGAGTGAGAAACCGGAGGCCTCTTCAAAGCCGATTAGGAAAACAGCAGATTCCGTGATATTTTCTGCCATATCTGAACTCTAGAATACCCTCCAATTGCAAATCAAATCATATCCACGCCAAAAATCAAATTCGCGCCTTTTCCTTAAAAGCTTTTTTGAACAAAGTTGGTAACGCCGCAAGGAATTTTAATCAATTTCAATGTAGATTTACGAGCTATATGAAATAATGTATAAAAGCATATTTATACACCTATAACCTTCTGGATAGCAAATCTACTCTCTTTTTTGTTGCTTGAACAAACTACTGAAACTCGAGAATAATTCTAACTCGCAATCGCTATTTACTACTTATGAGAATTTTACTGTCGTTTTCTATCCTAAATCCACAATTACCAATCGTTAAAAAATATAAATAAAAATATAATCTCAATAATTTTGGTTTTCTTCTCTGTCCTCTACTGTCTGTCCTTTAACAAGTAGTATGAAAAGCATATATTTTGTTATTTTTCTGGGCTTTTGCAGACGAAACCGATAACTCTATTTATTTAAAATACAAGTCTGTAGCAGCCATGCTGTCTCTGCATTCAAAAACGCTTGTCGCTTCTGTTATTTTCAACAAAATAATATCTAATACTATATTTACTCAGATAATTATAAATAAAAATATTTTTGAGCACCGCTACGCGATCCGCTTCTGCTTAAACAAAAACATTTCGGGACGAAAAACCGGAGCCGGCCTGCCTGTTTACTGCGCAGCTTTAAAAACACCGGCGGAGAGGGGGCGCCCGGTGGGCCGTGGAGGCTTAAGCAAAGTGTCTGGAGTGGCCCCAAACCCCTCACTGTCAGGCATTCTGAAGCCAGCAGTGAGCAGTATGTTCAGTGTACTCATAGGGATTTTAATAAAAGTTTTGAAAGCAGTTCTTTACATATTTTTGTTTAACTTGAAGTCGTAGTTGTGCGCGGACATGTCCCCCCCAGTAAAAGCTATGGAGGGACACGCCAATGCTTTGTCCCCCCCCCACCCCCCGTGTGACCCGTTATGGAAATAAAAATTTTGCTTCACGGCGACAAAACATAGCGCCTGCGCGGCGCCAAAATGAGTGACTGCGGCGCTAAAATGAGTGACTGCGGCGCTAAAATAAGTGTATGGGCGCCGAAATTAGTGTCTGTGGAGCTAAAATGAGTGACTGTAGCGCTAAAATGAGTGACTGCGGCGCTAAAATAAGTGACTGCGGCGCTAAAATGAGTGACTGCGGCGCTAAAATAAGTGACTGCGGCGCTAAAATGAGTGACTGCGGCGCTAAAATAAGTGACTGGGCGCCGAAGTTAGTGTCTGTGGCGCTAAAATAAGTGACTGCGGCGCTAAAATAAGTGACTGGGCGCCGAAATTAGTGTCTGTGGCGCTAAAATAAGTGACTGCGGCGCTAAAATGAGTGACTGCGGCGCTAAAATAAGTGACTGCGGCGCTAAAATAAGTGACTGCGGCGCTAAAATAAGTGACTGGGCGCCGAAATTAGTGTCTGTGGCGCTAAAATGAGTGACTGCGGCGCTAAAATAAGTGACTGGGCGCCGAAATTAGTGTCTGTGGCGCTAAAATAAGTGACTGCGGCGCTAAAATGAGTGACTGCGGCGCTAAAATAAGTGACTGGGCGCCGAAATTAGTGTCTGCGGCGCTAAAATAAGTGACTGCGGCGCCTAAAATGAGTGACTGCGGCGCTAAAATAAGTGACTGGGCGCCGAAATTAGTGTCTGCGGCGCCAAAATGAGTGCCTATTGCGCTAAAATGAGTTGCCTACGGCGCCAAAATGAGTGATGACAACACGATTCTCAAAATAATGTACATGTAAGAATTTAGTTCAGTACATGTGCATGTAGAATTCCTGGCTTTGTCCCCCCCCACCACAAAATCCATGGCGGCGCCCCTTGAAATTTTTTCAAAAAATTTTCAGTCTGGAAAAAAAACCGGCAATCCAAGTTTCATTTCTTTGGTGTCCTTGGCCGGGCCTGAATGCGCACAACTCACAAAGGCATCACAAAAGCAGACCTCAACAATGTCTGAGGTCACCTGAGGTGAGGCGCGGAAAGCTGTTGACAGGCAGGGAGTGGGGGAGGGCGGGTAGACCTGCTGCCGCTGAAGGCTGAGTGAGGAGGAGTTCTTGTCAAATTTTTGTTTACTTGAGCTGCACAATGGCGGCGCCCTGCCTACTTAAAGAGGCAGCCGGCCCTTTGCCTGCCCAGGTCAAGTGTTAGAGAACTGCTGCCGTTATCTCTGTGAACTGGGCCTCAGCAACTTTATTATCGATTTAAATATTCGCCCACTACCTCAGTCCTTTTTCAAGCCTGAGAACTCGACATGACCAGTGAGTCAAAATTTTAATTGGTGTAAATTTCTCGTATTTTCTATTGAAATTGTGCAGCCTTTCCGATGAGACAGATCCTCAATTGACTGTCAGTGACAATTGGCTGTCAGTGACAATTGGCTGTCAGCTGACAAATTGGCTGTCAGTGACAATTGGCTGTCAGTGACAGCTGCTGCTTAATAGTCACGATGTACAGAATTGTGCCTATCGATTGATTTTTGATTCAGAGACTATTTGGTCAGACAGTTTTGGTCCGAGACAGTTTGGTCAGAGACAGTTTGGTCAGACAGTTTGGTCAGACAGTTTTGGTCAGAGACAGTTTGGTCAGACAGTTTGTCAGAGACAGTTTGGTCAGAGACAGTTTGGTTCAGAGACAGTTTGGTCTAGACAGTTTGCGTCAGACAGTTTTTGGTCAGACAGTTTGCGTCAGAGACAGTTTGGTCAGAGACAGTTTGGTCAGAAACAGTTTTGGTCAGACAGTTTTGGCTCAGACAGTTTTGGTCAGAGACAGTTTGGTCAGAGACAGTTTGGTCAGAGACAGTTTGGTCAGACAGTTTGGTCAGACAGTTTGGTCAGACAGTTTGGTCAGACAGTTTGGTCAGAGACAGTTTGGTCAGAGACAGTTTGGTCAGAGACAGTTTGGTCAGAGACAGTTTGGTCAGAGACAGTTTTGGTCAGACAGTTTTGGTCAGAGAGTTTG
>NIVC01003390.1:0-68227 GCA_002269645.1 Macrostomum lignano | reverse complement strand
TTAATATACCTGTGTATTAAAAAAATTATTAAAAGAAAATATTATGAAATAAATTTTCACTACACACCTATATACGATACAACAGAGTAACATGCTCTTCACTGCCCCAGATGCAATGAAATCATTGATTATGTGATTTAAAACTTTTTTTATCTGCGCCGTGTATTTTTCTAGGAAATTGGCCTCCAAAAATACACAATCTTAGAGTTTTTTTCGTCCTGTTATCAGATACAGTGGTCCTTGTGAAATATCTGTGCAGCAAAGCAGTGACGCAATGTTTTTCAACTTCAGCTGTCAGAGCCGTCTGGGCAGCTACTCGGGAGCGAGCTGCAAAAAATTATCCGCGGCAGCTCCTCGATTTTGAAGACAGTTCACAAGGGCAACCTGAAGGAGACCAGCCAGTTGGTGCAGGGCCTGGCCGCGATGATTGTGTCGCTGAGTCGCAACAGCATCAGCAGTGAGTACCTGCAGTGATGCACCAGCGAGGTCCCCAAATCACCTCCGCCAAACATTACCTTGTAGTTTGCAGCAAGCTAATAAAAATGATTCGAAAGAGTGGCCCAAAGCGAAAATAGAGTTGGATAACGTAGTTAATTGATCGGAGTCTTCGGAGCTTCAGGAACAGCTTTTGGGCTGTAGGACAAATCACTCTTTTACCAAGAACAATTTAGGGTCGTTTATCTGGTGAAAGCAACAACAACAAAACATAACTGACAAAAAGAACAACAAGAAAAACAAAAACGACAACAACAACAACAAAAACAAAAAGAACAACAACTAAAAAACAAGCATTATTTAAACAACGAAATCGTTAGCCAATGGATAAATAATCAGCGGTCCCAGTGCGTGACAACGATTGTCTGTCGAGCGCCAGTAGGCGCGAGCCATAGACAAATCGTTGTCACGTGCTGCGACCGCTGATTCTTTGCATTGTTTTTCTGTTTGACGATCCTACAGACAATGCATTGTTTGTAGTATAGTATTTGTCATGCTATCTCAGCCTAGAGACATCCAAACTCAGCCAGTCCCATTCCGCAATGCGTTTTTTGGCTCGAGCTAGTCGACTTTTACCATAGACATGCTTCTTAAGGCCATGCTATCTCAGCCTGGACATGCAATCTCAGCCAATATAGATTTCAATTGCAAACACTTCTCGCTTCGTCTTCGTCGCTTGTTGCTCTCATTCTGTTTCATTTGCTTCGATCACAGACTAAGCCACGGACAGCTTGACATAGCATCTGAAAAGTGGCTGAGATTGCATGTCCCAGGCTGAGATAGCATGGCCCCAAGAAGCATGTCTATGGTAAAACTTGACTGGCTTACGTAAAAAATCGCACTGTCGAGATGGGCTGGCTGAGTTTGGATGTCTCTAGGCTGAGATAGCATGACAAATACTATAATGGATTGTTCTGCATTAAAAATGTGAATGATCGTCAAATTGCTAAACAATGAAATCGTTTGCCAATGTACCTATTTAGCAGCCGTCTCCGAGGCCCTAAAAACCCCGGGGTTTGGGCCACAGACACCAGCTGCTGCTGCATCAGTAAAGCGGCCGCGCCAGCCAGATTTCTACTAACGCTTGAAAGCTGCAGAAGCTACAGTCTATGGTCATAACCTGGGGTTTTTGCGCTGCGGCCAGAAAATACTGAAGTGGAATGCATTGAATATATCGAATCTGTATAGGTGAAAGTACGAGGCAGAGATGAAAGCGCTCAGTAGACGCAGAAGCAAAAACAATTGAAGCTGCGACTGAAAGCCTACCAAACGTATTTATTTTCATCAAAGTCTACCGACTACGGGCCTGCGTAGCCTATGGAAACTAATGAATGACTGTGGGGAGTCACTTTTTAGCCCGCTCAGCAGCCATGCGACTCGGAACTAAATGATGGTCCCAGTTGAATCAGAGAGCAGGGAGTAGAGAATCGACAAGCTATTTTTTAGAAAAGCGTTGGTTGACTGAGCAAAGTCAGTGGGATTCTGCTGGGATTCACTTATCCTGATTTGTTTTCCCGCTCCGCCCTGCTCTTCCCAGGCCTGACCGGATCCGAGTCAGTCACCACGGCAGGCAGCGGTTACGACGAGATCAGCCTCAACGGGATCACTGTAAGCTGCTGCGAAAGCATTCAATCGAGGGATAGCAAGCCACTCCCAGTTGACAAGCTGCTTAGGGCTTTTAGGATAAAAAATTGGACAGTTCCAGGAGTCGCGTGATTAAAACACCATGTGTGCCGCTCTACTGCTGGAATAGGCGTGGGTCCTCTAGGAGTCAGTGCTCGAGCCACCTCAAGATTGCATCCCTTGTGGGGTTGGGTGACCCAACTGCGAAGACGCCTTAATGGTTGACCAGCTGGCCTGCACAGGTCAGGTCCCCTAGCCACAGACGTCGCAGGACCACCGAGCCGGGCTCGCCAAGGGACACACCGGCCTTCTCTCTACGGCCTTCTAGGGAAAGCTGATACTGGATGGTGGTTGACACATGGACAGCTGAACAGGGCCCGCTACACTCGATCCAGTTTTTCGAGAAATTTCGAAGAAAATCGAGTGTAGTGTCCCTCTGCTGCAGTTTTCCGTGGGTTAAAAAATCAAAATAAACTCGAGTCTTTGAATTGTTAAATAAGATTACATACTATTCATAATTTTAGCTTGAAAAGGTAAAAGTCTGCAGTTTATGTTTATCGTATTTATTAATCAAGTTTGCTCCACATGAAACACCGATACACATCACAGTTTGCTCGACAAGGTGCACCAGTTGATTTCGTTGAATGCCCTCAATTTTGCCTCCTTGCAATGAAGATCTTTATTTAAGTTGCGAAATTTTTATATTAATTTTTTATTCTATACGCTTGTATCTACCGTGACGGACATCTTTCTACTTAGAAATGGCATGCAAATTTGCTTCTGCTCTGCCAATGCTTGCAGAAATCAAAAAACCAACCCGTCGGAGGCGCTTACCGGGTAAGACCGGACACTCGCGAAATCCGCTTTCATTGTCTTGTCTCGCTTCCCCGAGCCCGCGCTTTCTACTGTGATGTCACAGTCTCTGCGCACTGCTGCATGCTGCGTTCGAATTCGACCCCACCTACTCCACCTTGGCTTATCCGGAATAATTGCCCTTCCGATTCGGATTTTCGCGGATTTACTCACACCGATGGCAAACCGTGTGAAATTTTGCTACTGGTTACACATAGAGAGCATTTAAATGATTATCTATACCTCATTTTTACCCCTAAAATAGGCGCTCTGGTTGTTATTTTTTCCGCCGAAACCATCTGGAAATAAAATTTGACAATTTATGAACTCTTGGTAGCAAGCGCCTCCTTTATCGGCACCGCCCAGCGGTTCGTCAGTTCTAATGGAATTGTCAGCTTTCAATTCACCTTCCCTTGCACTCGCAGCTGCGTTTGTCGGGACACTGCTTTGCTTTGATTGTTCAGTGCAACTGTTCATGTGAAGTGTCGACCCCTTTAATCTGCTTTTTTTAATTGAAAATTTCTGATCCATCATTTTTATTGCTTCTAATCTGCAAAATGAGGGTCCCAGCTTTGTGGCATCTTTCTCTTGCTAGAGTGGAGGGGGGTTTGGGCTGCTGTCAGGAGCTCGAATCTCACATCGTAGAAGACACCAAACTTCACAAACTCGTAACTTTGTAGTGTCACAAAGTGAAGTTTTGAACTAACGCAAGTGACTATTAGCAAGAAATTTATGAACCATGTGAAATTTCGATCCAGCGCTACGTGAGTATTGAGTAACGCTTTTATTTAGAATGAATCCAGTCCAAAAATATGTTTGCTGTAAAACTGTCTCGCTGCAGCTTGCATCTCGCGCACTACAAAGACACATTATGCAAGCTTCACCCGCAAACATCCCGCGCAACAATCCTAGAAACTGAAGTCGTTGTCCCAGAAGGAGAAAGACGCCTACGAACGCAGCAGAGACGAACGCGCACAGGTCCTGGCTATGCTGTCTGAGACCTTCGCCACCATGACCTGCGCTAACTACGAGCAGATTCGTCTAGTCTCAAATACGATACAGGTGGTGAGCACAGACGCTGACGACCTCTCCAGGACGACGCAGGTGAGCGCTGTTACCGTTCAGATACCTATACTATGCCCGAATACTGAAGTAAAATACAAATGAGCCACAGTCAATGCAAACCACAAACATTGTAGATAAACTGCAAGAACAAACTCGTGGAGGTGGCCGATGCGGTAGTAGGCCTCAGCGGCTCTCTATCCAAGGAGCGCCTGACTGAACTTTCGATGCCCGTGTTGGCCACTTTGTCGCAAATAATTACAGTGAGCCACGTACCCGCCCTTTACAGGGCGACTCGAATCCTTATCTTTTTCACTTGCAGTTGATAATTCGAACAATACAAAATGCTATCCTATCAATAACTAACCCGCACAACACCAGGCCTCAAACGTGCACGTGTCGCATGGAACCCTGACTGATAAGCGCTCGTCCATGGCTACCCCGTTTGGAGACTACGACACCGACTGGGAGTCAAGTCGCGACGGCTTCGCCAACAAACCCTTGAGTCAGGCCAGCAGCGCATTCGTGGATGAGACAAACGGCGTTGTGCAGACCCAGGTTTCGACCGAGGTCACCTCTAGCTGTATGTCCTCGATCACCAAGCTGACAAAGTCGATGACTTCTAAACTAGTGATGAACGACAAGCCAATGAACATAAAATCGTCTCAGCTCAGTCTGGTGCTGCAAAAGTCCGAGCCCGCCAGCCTGAGCGGTAGCCTGGTGCGCACGGGTCGTTCCAGGGTCACTCTCCCAACCAACATGTGCAGCGTTACCGGCGGTCCGGAGGGTCGCTGCACCGGAGCACGCAGCTCTGTCAGCCTGACTGCCATGGCAACTCCGACTAATCCATACGTCAGCGCCGCCACCAACAACGGCGATTGCAGCGTGTCGACCACTTCGGAGGTTGTGACGCTGAACCTGTCGGATGAAAACGGCACCGAAATTTCCGTAACTGACACGGGAAGCAGCTTCTTCGACATCTTTCTGCGCAAAGATCCAACGTTCGAGGAGCCGAATTACATAGATCCCAATCCGATGCAGCCGATACCTCGCATTCCCGAGGGGATAGAAATCCCAGGTACCGCTGATGGGCCGTTCGGCAAGAATCGCATTGCTGAGCAGAAGCTGATCCTGCACGAGTTCCAGCTGACCGGCTCTGACCAGTCCGTGCACTTCCAGCTGCGGTTCGAGAACTTCACACTTGGCGTCACTCCTTGTCGGCAGTTTCTTGTGGTTGGCCGTCTCTGGAAGCCGCCATCGCTGACAGACGCAAGCGAGGGCTTTGATTGGTGGGGCATGATCCCCTCCCACACGCGCTTCTGCAACGAGACGCCTGGACCAAACGACCCGGACCCTTTCACCTTCTTTGTGACCAATGCCGAGTACAAGGAAGCCAAAGCTCGTGTAAAAAAATCGGCATCCGACTGGGATCGAAGTATCGACAAGCTCAAGTTCGGTGTCAGGGAGATGTCTCAGGCGGAGTGGAACCGCTACGGTCCGCTCACTCGGCCTTCGATTCCTTATGAGTACACCAACCAGTTCAGCATCAAGTATACCGTGCGCATCTTCTCCGCCAGCTGCTACGCAATTAAGCCAGGCCAGCCCTCCTGGAATACCGGAGGTTGCACGGTCGGACCGCTCACAACGGTTCGCGTCACGCACTGCCAGTGCACTCACTTGACCTCGTTCGCTGGCGGCTGGGTTGAATCGCCCAACACTATCGATTGGAACTACGTGTTTTCAAACTTTGATTTCACCAAGAATCCGACTCTGTTTGTCACGGAGATTGTCATCGCTGTAATCTTCATTGCCGTTTTTGTTTGGGCGCGTCGATCCGACAAAAAGGATCTGGAAAAGGTAAGAATGAGTTTTTTGATCTCACGCACTCAGCCAAGTTGACACTGGCAGGGCAGAGGAGCGGGGTTTAAAACTGGTTAGTGACTATTAAAAACCAGTCGCAAACCATCGCATGTTTTATTTGTAGCTAGGAGTGGCGCCTCTTCCGGACAACAACCCGGACCACAAGTACCTGTACGAGATAGTCGTCAGCACCGGCATGCGCCGGGGCGCCGGCACCGACTCCAAGGTGTTTTTCATCCTTAGCGGCGAACGTGACGAGACCGACACGCGACACTTGATGGACAGAAGCAGAAAAGTGTTGCAGCGCGGATGTGTTGACCGGTTCCTGCTCGCCGTGGAGAGGTGCGTAGACGGGCCTCCTGCTTAATTTACGCACTTTAGTAGCCAAACCCATTCAAGCCTAATTTTATCTATATCCTCCACAGACCTCTTGGATCGCTGAACTTTCTCCGTTTGTGGCACGACAATAGCGGCGAAGGCTCCGCCGCCTCTTGGTACTGCAACTACGTGTCTATTATTGACTTGCAGACAAGGCGGCGATACCACTTTGTAGTCAACCGGTGGATGGCGGTCGAAGAAGACGACGGAGCGGTGGACCGGGTCGTACCGGTAGCGGGCAACCAGGAACTGGGTGATTTCAGCTATTTGTTCTCGATGGACACAAAGAAGCGACTGACTGACGGTCATCTGTGGCTTTCTGTCATGGCCAGACCGCCGGAGTCCCGGTTCACGAGGGTTGAGCGCGTGGCGTGCTGCCTGATGCTCCTGTTCCTGTCCATGGTGACGACCTGCATGTTCTACCAGAGGGAGGGCCCGTCAAAGCCGGCTGCTAGTGACGGTCTCACAATCGGACCGTTTCTACTGACGCCTAGAATGATATATGTGGGTGTCGTGACCAATCTGATCTCGTTCCTGCCGCTCTTTGTTGTCATGGAACTGTTCCGTCGGTCGAAACTACGAGTTGGTTACATCAATCAGCTGAAGAAGGCCATCAACGACCACTTCGACGGGGCTGACTGGGGCAAGGAATCGCAGCAGGGCGACAGAGCCAAGTACGCCGAGAGTCCGGCAGCAGCCGTGAATCCTCCGGCGTCAGTTCGGCAAGTGGACGTCGAGGAGAAAAAATTGCCGAAGCAAGTTCGCTTTCCGTGGTGGGTGCGCATTATTGCGTGGTCAATTCTGGTGATAGGAACGGCGGTCTCCGCTTTGTTCACCACCTTCTATGGCATCCAGTTTGGGGATGAAACTTGCAAGAAGTGGATCTCCTCGCTTTTCATCTCGTTTTTCTCTTCCGTGATGTTGTCGCAGCCGCTCAAAGTGCTCATGATGGCAGCTTTTATGGCCTTGCTGTGCAAAAAGAACTCTGTAGACGAGGAGGAGTTTTTGGACGATGAGGAGGAGGTGCTGAATGAGCTGGGTCAGCGAAACGGGCTGCAAATGGACGAGGAATGGCTTCACGAAGACGATTTGGAGGGACAGAGAGGCCAGTGCAGGTCTGGAATCCAGCCGCCATCGGGAGAGTTGCTGGAACGCGCCCGGGAGCGACGCTTGAAGGAGAAGAAAATGTTCGACATTCTTCGCGAAATCAGCTTTTACATGCTCTTTTATTTCTTGCTGCTTTTCGTCACCTTCGCCTTCCGCGATCCGAACGCTTACGTTCTGAAGGAGCAGATGGAGAGACTGCTTCTGCCCGACTTGGGAATGACCAGTGGCGAGGGCATCCCCGGCATCTCCACCGAGGAAGAGTTCTGGAACTGGATGCAGACCAAATTCATGCCAGGAATCCGGGCCGGGCCGTGGTACAACAACGATCCACCGCTGCTGCAGCGCGGCTTTACCGGGGACCGCGTTGCCCGGCTGGTCGGCTACGCCATCATGCGGCAGAAGCGAGTCCGCATGGACACCTGCTCGGTGCTGCCCAGCGTACGCTATCTAGTTGGTCACTGCGTCGAGAGCTACAGCTTCTCGGCCGAAGAGAAGAGTGATTTCAGTCCCAAGTGGCAAGCTTACGATCCGAACAAGACCTCATCGAAGCCGCAATACGAGGCTTTCAAATTCACCAGCGGCTCAGCGCTGAAGAACATGGGGCCCTACATGGCTCGGCAGTACACCTATGCCTCTGGCGGCTACGTGTTTCAGTTCCGGGGCTCGCTTAGCGCCATGCAGGCTAACATAAACGAGCTGAAGACACTGCAGTGGCTGGACAGGCAAACACGGGCCGTGTTTATTGACCTGGCCTTCTACAACCCCAACGTGAACCTGTTCGGCATCGGGACCATCGTATTTGAGCTCTCGGGCACTGGCGGAATGGTTGGAATCTACCGGTTCCAAGCAGCTAACTTGCTCAGCTTCCTGGGTTCAGGCCTGAAGTCGTTCGAGATAGCCTGCCAGGTGCTTTTCTGCCTCATGCTACTTGGAATGATTATCAAGGAGCTGCGCAACATCTACAAGCAGCGCAAGGCCTACTTCTGGAGCATATGGAATCTTGCTGAACTGTTTATCCTATTCGGCAGCGTGCTCAGCATTGCCGCCTATGCTTACGTGATTTACGAGACTTCGAAACTAACGGAAGAGTTCAGCAAGTATGGTGGCAACGTCTATCTGAACTTCCAGTACGTGGCCTTCTGGAATGAGTACCTGACGTACTTCACCGCATTTATCGTGTTTGTGTCCACGCTAAAGTTCATCCGGCTGCTCCGCTTCAACAAGCGCATGGGCATGATGGGCGACGTTGTGCGCATTGCCGCCAAGGACATCCGCCAATTCTTCATCATGTTCTTCATCATGTTCTGCGCCTTTGTGCAGACTTTCCATCTCATCTTCTTGCAGCGTCTGTACGGCTACAGCACCTTCCTGTACACCATGGAGCAGCTGATGCAGATCGCGCTGGGCAAGTTCAAATTCCTCGAGCTGTACGAGTCCGAGCCGATCTTGGGACCTCTGATTTTCGCCATGTACGCCATCTTCGTCATCTTCATCTTGCTGAATATGTTCGTCTCAATCCTGAACGAGGCCTTTGCCAAGGTTAAAGACGACGTTGAGAAGCAGGAGAATGAGCACGAGATGGTCGACTTTATGGTGCAAAAGTGAGTAAAGTTTTTGCCTAGCGACCGAAATTCTTAGATTTGAGTGCATCAGTTAGTTTTTAGGGGGTTGTGGCTGCTTCTGGTCTGGGACAGTTGTGCCGCAGACAACCTGGCATGCCCATTGTGCCGACTCTAGACACAAATGACCCGCAAGGCGGTGCGGCCTCCGCTTTTTCATTGTCAGTGCAAATACCCTGTATAAGCCATTCTAGCCCCAGTCTGTATGCGGAAACATTTGCCTCAGGATTGTAGGCAGTGCGTTGTAGAAGAAATTTCATTCGCAATTCACTGGCTCCGACTTTACTTAACCGTTTCTAAGTGCGATTCCTGGTGAATTTACTCTTTTTAACAGTCCCCACTCAAGTTGCTAAAATAAACTTCCTTTGACGCATGCAAAAGGCTCCGCTTGCGTGAGCAGCTGAACCTGTACCTTTACCAGTGTCTTCCCAGTGCTGGCTTCCCTGATGAGAGATGCGGAGACAGCATGAGGTGGGGCAAAAGATTCAGGCGGGGTGTCGCGGAGGGCCCCTAGCTCGTATTGTTCCTTGCGGAGTGCCGCCATCGTGGTGGGACTCAAAACTGAGACGCTGCTCCCCAGCCCAGGCAAAAAAGAAATGGAGACAAGCTGCCTGCCCACACAGGGAACCTCTGAGGGTCCAAGTTGCCCCCCCCGGCAGCTGCTTCAGACTTTGTAGCCTTACAATTTGCCTACCCTAGGCTTCAAGTGAAATGACAATGCGAAGGCAAGGACATTTTAAAGCTAATAGCTAATGCAGCTAGGCTGCCTGTTGGCCGGCTTTTAATAGAAAAGCAACTGTTCCCAGTAGGCAATTAAAAATTGTTGCTATGCTCCGCTGCGGCGGAATTGGCTATTTTAAAGAGTACTAGTCGGCCTCTTTTAATTGCAGAAATTTTTTACAAAAATGCTTCTATCTAGTTCACCTGAGGGGTAGTTCACATAAGGGATAGTTCACCTGAGAGGTAGTTCACCTGAGGGATAGTTCACCTAAGGGGTAGTTCACCTGAGGGATAGTTCACCTAAGGGGTAGTTCACCTGAGGGGTAGTTTACATGAGGGATAGTTCACCTGAGAGGTAGTTCACCTGAGGGATAGTTCACCTAAGGGGTAGTTCACCTGAGGGGTAGTTCACCTGAGGGGTAGTTCACATAAGGGATAGTTCACCTGAGAGGTAGTTCACCTGAGGGATAGTTCACCTAAGGGGTAGTTCACCTGAGGGATAGTTCACCTAAGGGGTAGTTCACCTGAGGGGTAGTTTACATGAGGGATAGTTCACCTGAGAGGTAGTTCACCTGAGGGATAGTTCACCTAAGGGGTAGTTCACCTGAGGGGTAGTTTACATGAGGGATAGTTCACCTGAGGGATAGTTCACCTAAGGGGTAGTTCACCTGAGGGATAGTTCACCTAAGGGGTAGTTCACCTAAGGGGTAGTTCACCTGAGGGGTAGTTCACATAAGGGATAGTTCACCTGAGAGGTAGTTCACCTGAGGGATAGTTCACCTAAGGGGTAGTTCACCTGAGGGATAGTTCACCTAAGGGGTAGTTCACCTGAGGGGTAGTTTACATGAGGGATAGTTCACCTGAGGGATAGTTCACCTAAGGGGTAGTTCACCTGAGGGATAGTTCACCTAAGGGGTAGTTCACCTGAGGGGTAGTTTACATGAGGGATAGTTCACCTGAGAGGTAGTTCACCTGAGGGATAGTTCACCTAAGGGGTAGTTCACCTGAGGGGTAGTTTACATGAGGGATAGTTCACCTGAGAGGTAGTTCACCTGAGGGATAGTTCACCTAAGGGGTAGTTCACCTGAGGGGTAGTTTACATGAGGGAAAATTCACCTAAGTGGTAGTTCACCTAAGGGGAAGTTCACCTAAGGGGTAGTTCACCTGAGGGGTAGTTCACTTGAGGGGTAGTTCACCTGAGGGGTAGTTCACTTGAGGGGTAGTTCACCTGAGGGGTAGTTCACTTGAGGGGTAGTTCACTTGAGGGGTAGTTTACCTGAGGGGTAGTTCTGAGCACAGTGATGGAGAATCAGTGAAAAATCATTCCAAAGGAGCTTGCCTCCGCTTGTCTCCGCAGGGCCATGATGTTTGTCGGCCTGGGCCAGAGCCGGGCCGCCAGGGCCTACTTCGGTCACAACCTGGCCAGCACCGACTACCGCAACCAGAGCCTGGACGAGCAGCTCAACGTCACCCTGCCGAGCCGCGTGGACAACCTGCTGGCCTTCATCAACAAGACCTACCTGCGCGGCGGTCCCAAGGCGAAGCCCTACAAGGTCGAAGCGCCGGAGCTGGAGGAGCCGCAGCAGAAGGTGAAAGTCGCAGCCGAGTGAGAAACTGGAGGCCTCTTCAAAGCCGATAAGGAAAAAAGCAGATTCCGTGATATTTTCTGCCATATCTGAACTCTAGAATGCCCTCCAATTGCAAATCAAATCATATCCACGCGAAAAAAATTAAATTCGCGCCTTTTCCTTAAAAGCTTTTTGAACAAAGTTGGTAACGCCGCAAGGAATTTTAATCAATTTCAAGGTAGATTTACGAGCTATATGAAATAGTTTATATAAGCATATATATACACCTATAACCTTCTGGATTGCAAATCTACTCTCTTTTTTGTTGCTTGAACAAACTACTGAAACTCGAGAATAATTCTAACTCGCAACCGCTATTTACTACTTATGAGAATTTTACTGTCGTTTTCTATCCTAAATCCACAATTCCAATCGTTTAAAAATATAAGCTATCAGCATCTCAATAATTTTGGTTTTCTTCTCTGTCCTCTACTGTCTGTCCTTTAACAAGTAGTATGAAAAGCATATATTTTGTTATTTTTCTGGGCTTTTGCAGACGAAACCGATAACTCTATTTATTTAAAATACAAGTCTGTAGCAGCCCATGCTGTCTCTGCATTCAAAAACGCTTGTCGCTTCTGTTATTTTCAACAAAATAATATCTAATAACTATATTTACTCAGATAATTATAAATAAAAATATTTTTGAGCACCGCTACGCGATCCGCTTCTGCTTAAACAAAAACATTTCGGGACGAAAAACCGGGGCCGGCCTGCCTGTTTACTGCGCAGCTTTAAAAACACCGGCGGAGAGGGGGCGCCCGGCGGGCCGTGGAGGCTTAAGCAAAGTGTCTGGAGTGGCCCCAAACCCCTCACTGTCAGGCATTCTGAAGCCAGCAGTGAGCAGTATGTTCAGTGTACTCACAGGGATTTTAATAAAAGTTTTGAAAGCAGTTCTTTACATATTTTTGTTTAACTTGACGTCGAGTGGTTAGTTGTGCGCGGACATGTCCCCCCCAGTAAAAGCTATGGAGGGACATGCCAATGCTTTGTCCCCCCCCCAGTAAAAGCTATGGAGGGACATGCCAATGCTTTGTCCCCCCCCAGTAAAAGCTATGCAGGGACATGCCAATGCTTTGTCCCCCCCCAGTAAAAGCTATGGAGGGACATGCCAATGCTTTGTCCCCCCCCCAGTAAAAGCTATGCAGGGACATGCCAATGCTTTGTCCCCCCACCCCCCGTGTGACCCGTGTGCGCGGCGCCAAAATGAGTGTCTGCGGTGCCGAAATGAGTGCCTGCGGCGCTAAAATGAGTGCCTGCGGCGCTAAAATGAGTGCCTGCGGCGCTAAAATGAGTGACTGCCGCGCTAAAATGAGTGACTGCGGCGCTAAAATGAGTGACTGCGGCGCCAAAATGAGTGTCTGTGGCGCTAAAATGAGTGTCTATTGCGCTAAAATGAGTTGCCTACGGCGCCAAAATGAGTGATGACAACACCGATTCTCAAAATAATGTACATGTAAGAATTTAGTCAAGTACATGTGCATGTAGAATTCCTGGCTTCCCCCCCCCCACCACAAAATCCATGGCGGCGCCCCTTGAAATATTTTTCAAAAAAATTTCAGTCTGGAAAAAAAACCGGCAATCCAAGTTTCATTTCTTGGGTGTCCTTGGCCGGGCCTGAATGCTCACAACTCACAAAGGCATCACAAAAGCAGACCTTAACAATGTCTGAGGTCACCTGAGGTGAGGCGCGGAAAGCTGTTGACAGGCAGGGAGTGGGGGAGGGCGGGTAGACCTGCTGCCGCTGAAGGCTGAGTGAGGAGGAGTCCTTGTCAAATTTTTGTTTACTTGAGCTGCACAATGGCGGCGCCCCTGCCTACTTAAAGAGGCAGCCGGCCCTTTGCCTGCCCAGGTCAAGTGTTAGAGAACTGCTGCCGTTATCTCTGTGAACTGGGCCTCAGCAACTTTATTATCGATTTAAATATTCGCCCACTACCTCAGTCCTTTTTCAAGCCTGAGAACTCGACATGACCAGTGAGTCAAACTTTTAATTGGTGCAAATTTCTCGTATTTTTTATTGAAATTGTGCAGCCTTTCCGATGAGACAGATCCTCAATTGACTGTCAGTGACAATTGGCTGTCAGTGACAATTGGCTGTCAGTGACAATTGGCTGTCAGTGACATTTGGCTGTCAGTGACAATTGGCTGTCAGTGACAATTGGCTGTCAGTGACAATTGGCTGTCAGTGACAGTTTGGTCAGACAGTTTGGTCAGAGACAGTTTGGTCAGACAGTTTGGTCAGAGACTATTTGGTCAGAGACTATTTGGTCAGACAGTTTGGTCAGACAGTTTGGTCAGAGACTATTTGGTCAGACAGTTTGGTCAGACAGTTTGGTCAGACAGTTTGGTCAGACAGTTTGGTCAGACAGTTTGGTCAGACAGTTTGGTCAGACAGTTTGGTCAGACTAGTAACAGAGCTCACAGGTGCAGCTGCATCTTCCCCTTGCAGGCGCCGAGCTACTTCTGCCAGAGCCCGCGGCGGTGCGGCAGCCGCTGGCGAAGGCCACGTCCGGCCACCACGCCAAGACGCACCACCTGCAGCTGGTGGGCAGCGAAGCTGAGCAGCCAAAAGGCCTGGAGGCCGTTTTGTCCCAATTCGAGTGAGTAGTGCAGTGTCCGTCTGAATTTTACTACTTTTGTCAGTAGGCAAAATCAAATTTTATATTATTACTTGGCCTTACCATTCAAAGCAAGAGGCTTCACGGCCTTCCTCATTTGTTCCTGTTTCGCAGTCACTCCGTCTGCCTGCACCCCGGCCGTCGCGGTGGCCGCTTCCAGCTGCCGGAGGGCGGCTGCGTCGTTGTCCCGGAGGGCGCCTTCGGCCGACCCACCGACGCGCTGGAGGTGGCGGCCGTGCAGCCGGCCGAGCTCGCCGGTTTCTGTCCGGACCTGGCCGAGTTGGAGTCGGTGGTGTCGCCTGTGTACGTGCTAGCAACCAGCCGCGGCCGCCTGCCCTGCCAGCTGCTCCTGACGCTTCCGCTGTTGAAACGCCCGGATCCTCCGTTGAGCCGCCTGCGGCTGATGCACCGCGCCGAAGCTAAAGACGGCGAGGTCGACATCAGCGAAGGCGATTCGGGGGAGTGGCGAGAGCTGCCCGCGGCGCAGCCGTCGGCAGATGACACCTTTCTGACGGTGGAGGTGGAGACAACCGGGGTTTACCTGGCGCTGCTGTCGCCGGTGAAGGAGCCGGTGCGGGTGACCCCGGAGGGGGGCATCATGCGACTCCGGCTGGACCCTCTGGCGTCACTGCGGGTGCCGAAGAACGCCTTCACGGAGCCGGGTCGCATCGACTTCTCGGTGAGGAAGATGCGCAGTTTGCATTGCAGAGTATTTGCATGGTGCGCGATGTACATGGCTGAGTGTTTAGTTACGTACTAACCGCGGCCAACATAGCTTAACTCAGAATTAAATTGCCCGTCCGGGAACAAACCCGCAGATCATCCCGTTCTCGCCAGACCGCATGTCGCTTGTCCGCGAGCTGCACCGCTCGGAGACGCAGGACATCGCCTCGCTGTCCCCGATGTACAGCCTGGACTACGACGGCCCGCCCTGCCGGCGCGGCCTGACGGTCAAGCTGCCGCTGCCCGACTGGATGCGCGGCGCCGAGAGGCGGGAAATACTTGACCGCCTGGCCATTATGAGCCGGCAGCGGCCCGAGACCGCCTGGGCCGCCCTGGACGCCAAGAAGTCCTCCGTGCGGCTCACCCGCAAGTCCATCAGCTTCGAGTGCCGCCAGCCCGCGCGCTTCTGCCTGCTGGAGGCGGCCTCCCCCCAGTGGCTGCCCCGCGCCGCTCTCGGTTTCCCCCGCTGCGCCGAGATGAACGCCGCTGAGCCCGGCGAGCTGCTGCTGTTTGCCGCTTTTGAGCGGCGCCGCTGGGCCCTCGGCGCGCGCCTGGCGCCAATTAGCGAGGGGGAACAGCAGCCGCAGCAGCCGCGATTCGAAATCGATGCCACCAGCGCCGGTGTGGAGTGGCGCCGGCTGGAGAAGAACCAGCCGAGGCAGTCGGAAGTCCAGGAGGTTATGCGGCAGCTGCGCCGGCGTCGCCGAGAGCGCGACACATCGGCAGCGGCGGCAGCGGCAGAGGCAGTCCTCGAAGAGGTGCGCAACCGTCGCGTGGAGGTCGAGCTGCGCGACGGCGCCACCGTGACGCTGCAGATGTCAGGTGACTTCCGTCTGCGCCACCTGGGCGAGTCGCGAGCCCGCGAGGAGGTCTGCGTGCAGTTTCACCGGCGCTTCGCCGGCCGGATGGCGCTGTTCGAGATCGTGCCGACCGCGCGGACGGCCACCATCACCAGCGACTTTTATGACTACCTGCTCGAGCTGGCAGCCGACTCTGGCGAGCCGCTGGACAACGACGAGAAGCTGGTGGATTTGGCGGGTCGCGAGACGCTGACGTTCAAGTGAGGCTTTGATTCATGTTTGACTCGGGTTCGAATCTGCTGTCCGAAACTGGGGGGTTCGAATCTGCTGTCCGAAACTGGGGGGTTCGAATCTGCTGTCCGAAACTGGGGGGTTCGAGTCTGCTGTCCGAAACTGGGGGGTTTCGAATTTGCTGTCGAGAATGGGGGTTCGAATCTGCTGTCAGAGATTGGGGGCTCGAATCTGGTGTCCGAGAATCGGGGTTCGAATATCTGTCCGAGGATGGGGGCTCGAATCCTCTGCAAGAGCTTGGAGCTTGAGTCTTCGGTCCGGTCTTTTACCCATCTAAACCCAAACATCGCATTCTCACACACAGAGGCGTGATCACCGCGCTCAGCGGCAGCGGTGAGCAGCTATCGAATCACGAGTTCACCATCGGCTTCCGAGATCTCAAAGCCTACCTGGACTTGAAGCCGCCACCTGCGCCGGAGGAGCCGTCGGATGGGGAGGCGGCGGTCGCGGCCACGCAGACGACACAGAACGCGAAGCCGGCAGAGCAGCGGCCGGCCTGGTACAGGTACTACCCGCGGCTGCTGGACCTGCGCATCTACCGGCTGAAGCCCGAGGAGGCCAAGCAGGAGAGCCTGCAGCGGCTCACCGCGCCCAGGCGCACCGCCAGATCGCCGATCCGTGAGTGGCTGATGGCTGAATTGGCTGACTGTTACCTGTAGGTTTGCTGATAATCCCCTGTAGGTTTGCCGATAATCCCCTGTAGGTTTGCCGATAATCTCCTGTAAGTTTGCTGATAATCCCCTGTAGGTTTGCCGATAATCCCCTGTAGGTTTGCCGATAATCTCCTGTAAGTTTGCTGATAATCCCCTGTAGGTTTGCCGATAATCTCCTGTAAGTTTGCTGATAATCCCCTGTAGGTTTGCCGATAATCCCCTGTAGGTTTGCTGATAATCCCCTGTAGGTTTGCCGATAATCTCCTGTAAGTTTGCTGATAATCCCCTGTAGGTTTGCCGATAATCCCCTGTAGGTTTGCTGATAATCCCCTGTAGGTTTGCCGATAATCTCCTGTAAGTTTGCTGATAATCCCCTGTAGGTTTGCCGATAATCTCCTGTAAGTTTGCTGATAATCCCCTGTAGGTTTGCCGATAATCCCCTGTAAGTTTGCTGATAATCTCCTGTAGGTTTGCCGATAATCTCCTGTAAGTTTGCTGATAATCCCCTGTAGGTTTGCTGATAATCCCCTGTAGGTCTGCTGATAATCCCCTGCAAGTTTGCCGATAATCTCCTGTAAGTTTGCTGATAATCCCCTGTAGGTTTGCTGATAATCCCCTGTAGGTCTGCTGATAATCCCCTGTAGGTTTGCCGATAATCCCCTGTAGGTTTGCTGATAATCTCCTGTAGGTTTGTCGATAATCCCCTGTAGGTTTGCCGATAATCCCCTGTAGGTTTGCTGATAATCCCCTGTAGGTTTGCTGATAATCCCCTGCAAGTTTGCCGATAATCCCCTGTAGGTTTGCTGATAATCCCCTGCAAGTTTGCCGATAATCCCCTGTAAGTTTGCTGATAATCCCCTGTAGGTTTGCTGATAATCCCCTGTAGGTTTGCTGATAATCCCCTGTAGGTTTGCTGATAATCCCCTGCAAGTTTGCCGATAATCCCCTGTAGGTTTGCTGATAATCCCCTGCAAGTTTGCCGATAATCCCCTGTAGGTTTGCTGATAATCCCCTGCAAGTTTGCCGATAATCCCCTGTAGGTTTGCTGATAATCCCCTGTAGGTTTGTCGATAATCCCCTGTAGGTTTGCTGATAATCCCCTGCAAGTTTGCCGATAATCCCCTGTAGGTTTGCTGATAATCCCCTGTAGGTTTGTCGATAATCCCCTGTAGGTTTGCTGATAATCCCCTGTAGGTTTGTCGATAATCCCCTGTAGGTTTGCTGATAATCCCCTGCAAGTTTGCCGATAATCCCCTGTAGGTTTGCTGATAATCCCCTGTTGGCTTGCTGATAATCCCCTGTAGGTTTGCTGATAATCCCCTGTTGGCTTGCTGACGATCCCTCATCATTCACGCTGTCACTCGAGACCATCATAGGCACGATCTCACTTATCAACTGCATTTATTGAAGGTTTCGTGCGACTTCGCCCTCTGACAAAAACTGGACATCAACTGACGGGCGGCACGTGCGAGTACATTATCATCTGTACATCTCATTTATGAGCAAATTTATATGTTGTGTAAATTTAAATCGATTTTTTTTGAGACCTGAGAATTCACCCTGCACAAAAATTCATATTGCACTAAAAAGAACTTTTGGTTCGTTGAGTAACTCGAGTCACATGTTTTGCACGCCACTTTTCAAGTACAGCAGCACAATTCTATATGCCTGCCTCGTGACATTCCTTTCTCGCTCAAATTTATACTATTAATTTTATTGATAGTGTCAAACTCTTGTGCTACACTACTTACTCCCGATCTGGCCAGTAGCATCTTAAGATTATTGTTGTCCTAATTTTATAAATTTCTACAGCCTGTGACTTTCTGATTATTTTCAATTGTCACACAGACGGCCGCGAGTCCAGGGCGCTGAGCCGCTCGTCTCTGCAGCACCTGGCCGGCCGGCTGTCCGGCAGCGAGGCGGCCGACCTGGCTGGTCAGCTGGGCTTGCCGGACAGCGCCATCTCCGTGCTGAGCTTCGAGTCGGCGCCGCTGCGCTACCCGCCAGCCGCGGCCAGCATCCCCTACCGACTGCTGCTGTACTGGAAGCGCGCCAGAGCCGCAGACGGCGCCGATGCGCAGGTTGAGTCTCTCGGCGACGCGCTGGATGGCCTCGGCCGGCGCCGTCTGGCTGGGCTGCTCCGTCGCTGCCACGCCGAAGGTCGCGAGCTGACAGCCGAGCGGCTGGCCGCGGCCGAGGACAAACAGCGCGAAGACTGAGTGGCAGCAAACTGCACTTTTGATGCACTTTGGGTGCACTTTTGTTCGGCACTGGGCTGGACTGATGATGCAAACTGGGTCGGGTTTTTCAAGTACTCATTGACCTTTCTTCTGACGCTGACCAATACAGTATCTATTAATCCATCAAGAATCAACTGATCAATCAATCAAGAATCAACTGATCAATCTATCAAGAATCAAGTGATCAATCTATCAAGAATCAAGTGATCAATCTATCAAGAATCAACTGATCAATCTATCAAGAATCAAGTGATCAATCAATCAAGAATCAACTGATCAATCTATCAAGAATCAAGTGATCAATCTATCAAGAATCAACTGATCAATCTATCAAGAATCAAGTGATCAATCTATCAAGAATCAAGTGATCAATCTATCAAGAATCAAGTGATCAATCTATCAAGAATCAACTGATCAATCTATCAAGAATCAACTGATCAATCCATCAAGAATCAACTGATCAATCTATCAAGAATCAACTGATCAATCAATCAAGAATCAACTGATCAATCTATCAAGAATCAAGTGATCAATCTATCAAGAATCAAGTGATCAATCTATCAAGAATCAAGTGATCAATCTATCAAGAATCAAGTGATCAATCTATCAAGAATCAAGTGATCAATCTATCAAGAATCAAGTGATCAATCAATCAAGAATCAACTGATCAATCTATCAAGAATCAAGTGATCAATCTATCAAGAATCAACTGATCAATCTATCAAGAATCAAGTGATCAATCTATCAAGAATCAACTGATCAATCTATCAAGAATCAAGTGATCAATCTATCAAGAATCAAGTGATCAATCTATCAAGAATCAAGTGATCAATCTATCAAGAATCAAGTGATCAATCTATCAAGAATCAAGTGATCAATCTATCAAGAATCAAGTGATCAATCTATCAAGAATCAACTGATCAATCTATCAAGAATCAAGTGATCAATCTATCAAGAATCAAGTGATCAATCTATCAAGAATCAAGTGATCAATCTATCAAGAATCAAGTGATCAATCTATCAAGAATCAAGTGATCAATCTATCAAGAATCAAGTGATCAATCTATCAAGAATCAAGTGATCAATCTATCAAGAATCAACTGATCAATCAATCAAGAATCAAGAATAAACTGATCAATCAATCAAGCAACAAGTATAAATTGACAACCCAAAAATAATTCACTGTAGAGCTGATCAAAAATAAATCATCAAATATATCAAGGCGATTTATTTTTTTTTCTTTCTAAAGCTTGCGATAATTATAGAATTTCATATTTTCGTTTCCCCATTGATGAACGCTCCTGGTATTTGTGTATTTTTATTAGCAAGAAATCTTTCATCCCACCCGCCTTCTTTAGAGATAGAACACTCTTCTGTAAATTATTTTAGCATAAAGTCCCAACATTTTCTTTGTACAAAACCGCAGCTATCAATTATGTGCTAAATATATTGGCTGACTTGAACATCTCCGCTGGCTTGTGAGCAAATCTCTCTGCAGATCTTCATTGAAATTCTGGCAGTGTAAGTGTAGGGGGAATGGCATTCTGGTAGTTGCCATGCAGTAAGTGTAGGGAGAATTGCATTCTGGTAGTTGCCATGCAGTAAGTGTAGGGAGAACTGCATTCTGGTATTTGCTATGCGGTAAGTGTAGGGAGAATCGCATTCTGGTAGTTGCCATGCAGTAAGTGTAGGGAGAATCGCATTCTGGTAGTTGCCATGCAGTAAGTGTAGGGAGAATCGCATTCTGGTAGTTGCCATGCAGTAAGTGCAGGGAGAATCGCATTCTGGTAGTTGCCATGCAGTAAGTGCAGGGAGAATCGCATTCTGATAGTTGCTATGCAGTAAGTGTAGGGAGAATCGCATTCTGGTAGTTGCCATGCCTAATTCAATATCGAGCCACTTCCATGATGAAAAATGGCAAAACATTGCAGGAAGATCAGGAGGGCGAGTTTCTATGCAAAGAACCGGCAAAGTCGTTCTGCATTTCAAACAACCTGTTGTTAATCAGTTAATTTACTCGTCTTTAAATTCAAGCCAAAGTCCCCAAAGCTTCCTCACGCAAGCGAGACTCACCGCCCTTTCCTCTTTCTCGCTCTGCCCGTATCGGGCGGGAACGCGAATGGTGCTGGCTTGAGAACAGCTACACACACTGTGAGCAGGGAGGGCTTGAGGAGAAAAAAACCCAGTTGAAGCCCGGGGGAACAGGTGAAACGCTGCGCCGCCATAGAGAGTATCGGCAGTGTGGTGTCCGCTCGCTCTGGGTGGGGCGCTGCTGTCTCCTCCCAGGGCCGGCCCCAGGCCCTCGTCCCCTCACTCCAACTTGTGCTGAGGCATGGAGATCTAAATCCAGAGCCTGGACTGAAAAATTTCCTGGGGAACCTCTATTTGCATACAACTGTAGGCTGGATGCGAAACTTTCTACTTACAACTGTAGGCTGGATGCGAAACTTTCTACAGACAACTGTAGGCTGGATGCGAAACTTTCTGCTTACAACTGTAGGCTGGATGCGAAACTTCCTACATACAACTGTGTAGGCTGTATGCGAAACTTCCTACATACAACTGTAGGCTGGATGCGAAACTTTCTGCATAAAACTGTAGGCTGGATGCGAAACTTCCTACATACAACTGTGTAGGCTGTATGCGAAACTTTCTACAGACAACTGTAGGCTGGATGCGAAACTTTCTACATACAACTGTAGGCTGGATGCGAAACTTCCTACATACAACTGTGTAGGCTGTATGCGAAACTTTCTACAGACAACTGTAGGCTGGATGCGAAACTTTCTACATACAACTGTAGGCTGGATGCGAAACTTTCTACATACAACTGTACGCTGGATGCGAAACTTTCTGCATACAACTGTAGGCTGGATGCGAAACTTTCTACATACAACTGTAGGCTGGATGCGAAACTTTCTACATACAACTGTGTAGGCTGTATGCGAAACTTTCTACAGACAACTGTAGGCTGGATGCGAAACTTTCTACATACAACTGTAGGCTGGATGCGAAACTTTCTACATACAACTGTACGCTGGATGCGAAACTTTCTGCATACAACTGTAGGCTGGATGCGAAACTTCCTACATACAACTGTAGGCTGGATGCGAAACTTCCTACATACAACTGTGGGCTGGATGCAATACCTCCATTTGCATACAACTCCAAGGCTCTGGTTCTGGGTCTCCATGGCTGAGGCGAGTTCTCCCCGCTCCGCGCTGACAATGCCGCAGCCCGCGGTGCACCAGTTGTTTATTGCTGGGCCGCGCCAGTCCCCACGCATTCCCCCTTTCTCCCCTTAGCTCGGCGCGCAGCGTGGCGGGGTTGGGCGCCACTCCGGCCAACTGAGGCTCTTCCTCAAGCCGATCTTCTCTTAGACTCCTCCCGGCCACCCCCACCCGGCTACACTGGCGCGTGTAAGTCTGGGATAAGTTTTGCTCTCACAGCTCGGCCTCTCGCTCCTCGCTACTCGAATCACCGACCCCTAGGTGACCCCGGGGCGGCTACTCGAAGTCTTCTAGAGCACTACTCAACACCTGCTGGCCGGCACTGCACTAACAGCAGGGATTATTATCCCCTGAGCTCCAAAAGGACTGAAGTGGGCTCGCTAGCTGCACTGACGGTTGCTGGTCCCCGGCCGGTATAACTGCAGCAGCGACTCGGCGCCCGGGCCAATGAAGCCGCTGCACTGGCCGCCAGAGCTGCTGTGATGACGGAACCGGCGTCCCAGCCTGCGCAAGCTCAGGCGATGGAACCGGTCCCCACCGCCGCTCCCACGCCGATTGATCACCAGCTGCTTGAGGTGCTGCCGTCGTCAGAGGCTCAGGTCGAAGTCAATGGCCAGCCCAGCAATGCCAATGAAGAAGAGGAGAGCGAGGACGAGGAGGAGGATGAGGCAGCCATGGGCGACTACGATCTCAGCTGCTCGGGCTACCTGCGCCGAAAGCTACGGTCCCTCCTGCCTCCGCTCTGCTGGGGCCTCGCCGCCGCCTGCTGCTGGGCCGTGGCGATCTGGTGCGCCGGCCAGTTGGGCCGGGTTCGAGCCCCCAGCCACCAGCTGCTGTTTGCCGCCGGGGCGCCGCTCTGCCTGATCGCCTGCACCGGCCTCCTGCTGCGCCACTTCCAGCACGGCAACGTGGCGCCAGCTTTGCGCTACCACTGGCGCCCCATGCTGTTCTCGGCGGCGCTGCTGTGCGCCAGCTGCCAGCTCGGCCTGCGCGCCGCCCAGCGCCTGCCGGTGACGGCCGACGCAGCCTGCATTTTCTTCAGCTACGCCGGGGTCATGTCGCTGCCGCTGTGCTTCGTGCTGCAGACGGCGTGCACCAAGTACGGCCTGCTCGCTGCCGCCGTCACGATCGCCAACCTCGGCCTGCTGGCTCGGCCGGCTTTTCTTCGTTCGGCGCTGCTGGCGGCGAGCGCCAGCAACATCACGGCTGTCGCTGAGGCTCCGTTGCCGCCGACGCCGCCGCTGGAGTTCGCCGGATGTGCCACCGCCGCCGTTCTACTGGCTGTGGCCGTCACTGTCGTCTACTGGAAGCTGGGTGGCGTCTCCTCGCTGCCGTTGCTGGCGCTGACAGCCGGCCTTCTGTGCGCCTCCTCGTTGGCGCTCCAGCCGCTGCTCTTGGCCCGGCCGCTCCGTCTACCGCCGCTGAAAGCTGCGGACGCTCCGCTGCTCTTGGCGGGAGTCGGCGGCCTGGCAACCGGCCTGCCGATGCTGCTGCACTGGCTCCGCAACGAGAGGTCGCGCCTGTTCCAGCTGGGCTGGAGCTCCACCGCGTCTCTCGTGCAGCTGGCCGGCTTTTTGGTGGCCGGACAGCGGCCGGACTCCATCAGTCTGATAGCCGCGGCCCTGGTGCAGGCAGCCACAGCGCTGGTGACTCTCGGCCAGCTGCGGCACGAGTCCTGGCTGCAGTACCGGGAGGACAGCCGCTGCAAGTACTCCCGCCTCACCATCCTGCCCGACACGCCGTTCCATCACGGCGGCAACGGCGCCCTCGTCGGGAACGAAGCCGGCAACGGATCGGCGATGGCGGAGACCAGTTTCAACTCGGTCACGGTGAGGCGCCAGTCGGACTCGAGCATGGGACCTAACAGGGACGCTTTCTTCCAGGAAGTGAGCCTGGCCGAGACGGGAGGCCAGCTGGTCAACGATGCCGAGACGGCTAGCGGGGCGGATGGAACCTGGAAGCCGTTGAAGTTGAACTGATGAGCTCGACGGCAGCTTTGGAGCATTTCTAAGAAACACTGCAGCAACTTTAGGTGACTTGCTTTGCATAGGCTTGCGGTTGTAGATAAATTCTGATAAATTTTCCACCTTGGATTTTCTATGAAGCCGCACGAAATACGCGTGCTTCACTTCAAGTTCGCCTGACAGTCGGAATTTCAGTATTGCTCAAATGTGTCCGTAAAAAATCTCGAGTGTTAAATTGGCCGAAAATTCTTTGCTGCTGATACTATATCGTCTTTTCTGTCATGTGTGCAAACTAATTTATTATTTTTTGGTGGTGGCTGAAAATTATATATATTTCTTGATTCTTCGAATTACATGTATCGCAAAGCACAAGCGTCATACTTTGCTTCGGTGGCATCCTTCATATGTCAGGAAAGGACCATATGTACAGAATAACAAGATATCTTTTTGTCGCCTTAATTTGAAGTGTCTTTTAATTATAGCCTTAAGCAATCAAGAATTCTAGAATCTATATAAAATGCTTTGCTATTTCACAGCGCTGATTTGACACTAAATTGTGTTGACCATTCAACGTAAAATGCTTTGAAACATTTGTATTCATTTTTATCTAGACAGAAAAAGTATCATGACCACGCGCCGGCGAATTGTTGAGTGGAAAACTTCATAGTTAATTTCTTCCGATACGTTCATATCCTAGACCCGCAAGACTTGGAAAACAACAACAAAAAAACAGAAGGCAGATATTTCTTCTGCGTGTAGGTCAGGAGCGTGTATGGCTATGAGAATGGATACATGTACATATAAGGCAGACAGAGTGGAACTAGAAGGAAGTATTTACATCTTTCATAGGGCATCCGTTATTAAAGCTATGTATCAATCATAGCAAGCAAAAAACTTTTGGCACGGTATGTGATCCAGCCAACCATAGGCTTTTCCTACTACTACCTGTGGCTCATATGCAATACAGTGCCTATTGAGTGTCTTTTTACATTTGTTACAGTCCGTTGAAACCGATAGTTAAAAATCAAATTATTATTAAATCTCTAGAAAAGCTCGCATGAGCAGAATTATCGTAAAAACCACAATGTCATTAGACGTGCTAGGATGACGGGTTTTACTTTTCTGGTAGGATATTTCACTACCTGCATCATTTAAATATTTACTATTCATTCGATTCGATACTAAACCCAGGCCGGGTTCGTTCAAATTAGCGGGTGAAATTTCACGGAATGATTAAACAAAATATCTCTGATCAGCCTCTAAAGGTTGCAGAAGAATCCTATATGAAACTATTTCGGCGTATACAGTCCTTCAATTTTCAAAATTAAATCATAAATTACATTCTAATAGCAAATCATGCACAATGCATAAATTTCATTTCTGAAATACGTGGCGTGGAACTGTAAATTCTGTTATGTGTTTCCATTAAACGCTAGCCGCACTCACAATAAATACTCAATAAATACCAATGCTCTAGTCAATTCAAGTATGAAATTTAAATTAAGGCTCAAAATAAATGATTGCTTCTAAATTGATAAAAAATAGGTTGATTGGGGCCATCATGAGCCTATTAATTTTAGACTACCTAGTAGTAGTACTAAATGCTTTAAAAGCGTCATACTTTGCTGAGCTGTGATTGTCAGAGCCATTTAACTAAGCCACCTAAAAATATATCTATTGTAGTTGTATTTGTATATACCCGAAACTAAGTTTAATAATACAATGACAAGTACTAAGTAAGCCTATATAATAATTTGTATAATAATAAATATATATACTTTGTTGTCATCAATTTTGAAACTTACCCTTGGTCTATCATAATTTATGCTAGCTACATCAATCAGGTTGGTTGGCAATTGCCTATGCATGCCTAAAGGTAAAGAGGTTATTTATTATTTTAACTCTAAGGTAAAGATGACAAAAGCCAAAAAGGTATGGATAAAAATATTTGGTTTATATTTTTGATTTTATTAGGCCTATTCTAACCACTTGGAAACATATAACCCTATCTGCTAAAGATAAAATTTATTCTAATAAGGAATAGCCTACATAGGCTTAGACTAGTAGCAAGTCAATTCACTGAAAGTAAGTTTTTTTGCCAAAGTTTTGTGATATATGTCTATTGATTGTAAAATGAACAAATAAACAAATTACATTGAAATTTTAAATTGTAAAATTCTAAAATGTTAAAACATTAAAATGAAGGTCTTATTTCTCCATACCATTTTCCTAATACCATTTTGCAATAATTCAATCATTCATTTTCAAGTTAATATCTGTAGCTAAGAAATTTGTCAATTAAAAATAATAATATAGTTGTCTTACTTTGATTCCTTAATCTTTTGAGCAAGTGAGTAGAAGGCTATAGGGCTATAGGGATAATAAATAGAAGCTATTATTAGGTTTTAAAGGTATTTGAAGTGTAATATAGCTATTTTAAGTATTTTACTTTCAAAATTCCTTGGCTATAGTTGGGATTAGAACAGTGGGACCTTACTATTAGACTACAACCCAAGCTATCAGTTCTCTATCTAGGGTAGGTGCTCCTAGGAAAATAAGGTCTGATTTCTTTCAACCCTAGCCTAGTATTAGTACCTTAGACCATAGCTCTATAAGCTATCATTATCCAGGTTATATCACAATCAAATGTGATTTTTAAGCTAATACTAACAAGTAAAAAAGCACATCTATTATGCTAGCCTATATATCACACTTCAACTCAGAGCTCACTGTCAGTTTCTTGTTTTCAAAATCTTTTATATTTTATTCTACTTTTATCATTGAAAGCCCTTTAAAATTAGATTAGATAGCTTTGTAAACTAAACTGATACCAAAAAAAATTAGAAACCTTTTTAAGACTAGGATCCTAGCTAAATTTGTTCTAGGATTCCAGGATTGGCAAAACTTGGGATTTTATATTCCTTAATATATACTTGTATGATTCATTCAAATTGTCTTTTAATACATATTGGCTCAATTGCAAAGCCTATCAGTTGCAGTTGTTGCACCTTAATATTTTTAGATAATAATATAAAACCTATTCTTTATTTAAGTGATTGTTTAGATACTTTCTTATTAAAAATATATACAACTTAGACTTTACAACTAAATCATGACTTCCTAGGTTTTATATATATATATTTTATATTGGTACTATAAATCTTAGATTTTTTGACAATAAATACTTTTTAAAATACCTACAAATAGTTTTTAATTATTAGTTTGTTTGTTTTAATCCCAATATCAAGTTATTCATTGAGCATTGCCTAGAAACTATATCTGTTTTTCATTATATTCTTCCTAGACTAGGAAGATAAATAGGTAAATAATATTAGATTTGCCCATGGTTCTCTTTATAATTGCAAATGTTACTTTAATTTTATAAATATTGCCAAATTGACATCTCAACTTTCCTTTATTGTTTGGCATCTTGTCAATTGCCATTAAAGTCATTGTCTAATTCTAATACTAACTTTACCTTTAAGTCTTGGAATTTATGAACTCCTTGAATCATAGCTTCTTATCAAAACTCAAGAAGCCTTGAAGACATGACCTTGTCTTGTTGTCAAGATATTCTTGTTATAAAAGAAGTTGCAATTTCTGAAGATCCCAGTTTGAAAATAGATAATGGTTTACAATTTTGTTAATATTATTATATCACTCAGTAGTACGGATACCCGAGTGTGCAAAAGTATAGTTATTGAATCATCCCAGTCACTCACTTAAGCATTTCAGTCATTGGTTATCTATTAAATTTGACTCCACAGAAACAGCCTACAGCTCTGCTAGCACTGACTGCAGGCATATCAGCAGATAAGTGAGCTATTTTAAGCAGCTCAGTTCTTCAGCATTGAGCATTGAGCCCAATAGTCAGTGACACACTGCCAACGGTAAAGAAAGCGGGGGCAGTCATGGCCGATCCAAACGCCAGTCGCTACCAACAGTACACGCCGGGATTCTACTATCCCCAGCAGCAGCAGCCGCCTCATGCCAGGCAGGACTCGGAGCCCTTCTGCCCCACCTCCGTGCCGCTCCCAGACAGGAACGGCTCGCACTTGTCCACCCCGGCTCAGGCGGAGGACCCGCCAAGCGGCGGTCAGGCCAGCGCCGGCTTCCAGTACCGGGACAACTCGGCCGGCTCCGAGTTCTCACCCGCACCGTCAGCTGCTGGATTCAAACCATATAACCGTTCTGCTGCTGGTAACAATAATGCTCAATTGGCTTCCTCTTATGGACAAGGTACTAACGCGTCCAGCTTCCAGCCGCTTCATCAGCAACAGCAGCAACAGCTGCAGCAACAACAGCTGCAGCAACAACAGCAGCAGCAACAACAGCAGCAGCAACAGCAGCAGCAGCAACAACAGCAGCAGCTGCAGCAACACCACAGCGCCGCCAGCAGCTTGGCAAAGCAGTATGACGACTATTTTGACAGTTGCATTCTGGCCAACCCGCAGCAGGCCGACTATTATAGGCAGCAGAAGCAGGAGTACAGGCAGTACTTTGCCCAGCTCGGAGTCTTCACTGCCTGGGTGAGTGCGATGGGGCTGTGACTGGCGCTGCGCCTCTCAAGCAGGGTGTTACAGCGACTCTGACTTCTCGTATTTCAATTCTGTAACCTAAATCTGATAGATAGATATATTACTATTTAATTGCTTACCCGTGGGCCAGCTCTGCAAGTTAAGCAAACTTTCCCGCGGTTAGTACGCAGCTGAAATTGGCTGTTTGCGTCAACTGCAGTTCACTCTGCTGTGATTGGGCAGCAGCTCTGAGCTGCAGTTCACCCTGCTGTGATTGGGCAGCAGCTCTGAGCTGCAGTTCACTCTGCTGTGATTGGGCAGCAGCTCTGAGCTGCAGTTCACCCTGCTGTGATTGGGCAGCAGCTCTGAGCTGCAGTTCACTCTGCTGTGATTGGGCAGCAGCTCTGAGCTGCAGTTCACCCTGCTGTGATTGGGCAGCAGCTCTGAGCTGCAGTTCGCTCTGCTGTGATTGGGCAGCAGCTCTGAGCTGCAGTTCACCCTGCTGTGATTGGGCAGCAGCTCTGAGCTGCAGTTCACCCTGCTGTGATTGGGCAGCAGCTCTGAGCTGCAGTTCACCCTGCTGTGATTGGGCAGCAGCTCTGAGCTGCAGTTCACCCTGCTGTGATTGGGCAGCAGCTCTGAGCTGCAGTTCGCTCTGCTGTGATTGGGCAGCAGCTCTGAGCTGCAGTTCACCCTGCTGTGATTTTAATCAAAGACTCTCAAAGACTTGCTTGATAGTCAACAGAGAATAATATCTATCACATTCAATGCCAGGGCGACACCTCGTCAGAGGCGGAGCCTGCCGGCCGCTGCACGCCGCTGAAGTTCAGCTTGCCGCACGCCCGCCTGTCGCTCTCCTGTCCTGGCCTGGCCGTCCAGGTGCCACCGGCCCGGCCGGACGAGGGCGAGCCGGCCAGGGTGCACCTGTTTGACAGCGCCTGTCTAGCGGCCGACTGGGACCGGGTGGACTTCTCCGCTTATCCCGGACCGCTGGTGCCCGGCGAGGCACTGAAAAGTGAAGTTCGGGCCTTCCTGAACGCCAAGCTGGTGGAGATGCACGAGCGGCTGGCCGACACCGACTGGGAGGACGCCGCCCTGCTGATCGGCTTCCTGGACTTCCTTGTTAGGAATAATGGCGTGAGTGCGGCAGCTGGCTGGGTGTCTTGCAGAAATACCAGGTACTCTCTGATTTTTAGGACCTGGATAGACCTGTGTCCCCGAAATCCCCTATAAGGTCCTGTGCTCGAATCCTAAAACTGTTAAAATCCCCTTTTTATTAGAGGCTGGGGGCTATGTGCACCCTGGCGTACTTTAAGCGACATTGTCGCACAACACAAGCGCGCGGATACGTACGCAGTCATGCGCAGAGGCACACACTCACACAGGAGTGTACAGCGGCCCAACTTTATTTATCGTTAGGCATGTACACTTCACTGTGCCCTGGGGGTTCGCCCTCTAGGCCGCTAATTGCACGAGCAGAGCCAAGCCGAGATTTCAATTTAGCTCCGGATTAATGTGACTGCACTTGGAATCGAGCCTGGGCTGCTGGCACATCAGAGCGCCGCGCTTGATTACTAGGCAATGGCACCTTGCTAAAATCCTGAATTTTAGAGTCAGAAGGTCCTGAGTTCGAATATTTTGAGACTACAAAAATTCACTAATTCTCACAAGTCTCCAATCTGTGTTCGAATGGGGGGGGGCTGTAGGGCTAGCTACTCATAGGGCTAGCTACTCATAGGGCTAGCTACTCATAGGGCTAGCTACTTATAGGGCTAGCTACTCAAGTCCTCGACTTGTGAGCGTCCAGACTTCTTTATTTCACTATGGGATTATGGATTTTCGGGCCCCAGGCCACTGAAATCCCCAACTGATAGAGTCAGAGTCAGGGCAAAAATTGTCAGTGGCATTCCAACCCCCCAACCGCAGATCGCAATGGGCAGCGACCTGTCCGACCTGCTGCTCGAGGGCCACGAGCTGCGCACCGCGCACTACCGCAGCTACAATGCTGCCTCCGGCCTCGACGCCTCCACCGCCGACGTTGCCATGGACGCCTTCGCGTCGCTGCCACCAAGCGAGCCGGCGAGCGGCCGCGCCAGTCCGAACTCCGCCCAGCAGCAGCAGTCAGAGCTGGCCTCTGCGGCCGCTGCCGCTCTGTCCCAAGCCAGCCGTCAGCGCGATGACGCCGAGTCTGAGGCCGAGAAGCGGCTAGACAGATTCCGGAAGTTGCTGATGTACGGCCGGAAGCGCGAGGCGCTGGAGTACGCTAGTAGGCGCGGCCTGTGGGGCCAGGCTCTGTTTCTGGCTCACCAGATGGACGCGGGGCTGCACGCTCGGATGCTGGAGAGATTCGCTGCCAGAGCCATGCAGCCCGGGGACCCTCTGGTGGCGCTGTACCACTTCATGCAGGTCAGTGGGATCGATTTTGTTGCTTAGGTGGGAGTGGGGCTTAGCGGGGATGGGAGAGTGGGAGAGTCTTCACGGCCAGATCGACAGGCTGGTCGAGGTGGGCATCGAGCGTCGGTTTGATCGTCAACACGCTGAAGACCGAGGTGCTGATTGTGCCGGCCGACATCCCAGCGGACCTGACGTGCCGCGGCGCAGACGGGCAGACGACCAGGCTCGCACGCTGCCAGCGGTTCACCTACCTTGGCGGTCTGGTGCCCCACGTGGAAGAGGACCTCCGGCGGCGCAGAGGACTTGCCTGGGCGGCCTTTCGTTCGATCCGAGCCGTCCTCCAGTCCGAAGCGCTGCCCGACCGCCAGAGGGCTCGGCTGTGGCAGGCGGTGGTCGAAACCGTCCTGCTCTACAACGCCGAGACGCGGACGCTGACGGCTACGCTAGAGCGGCAGCTGGACTCGGCGCACTCCGGGCCAAGCTGCAACGCCCGTCCATCATTCTGCGCCGGCGGCGACCTCAACTGGCGGGTCACGTGATCCGGGCTGAGGGCTACTGCCCCCAACCTGTTCAGGGCGTCCTGCTGCTCACCTTGCAGGGTCCGTTCAGGCGGGGTCAGGCCCGAACCCGTCGATACGTGGACTGCCTGCTGTGCGACGCTGGGGCGCCCCACACTGCCAACGGAGCGGACTTTGTTCGCTCCCAGGCTCTGCGGCGCGCCATCTGACGCGCCCTGCTCTAACTGCGACTGTGCATGCGGGGTCGCGTATTTTGTTGTTGTTGTTGTTTGTTGAGAGTGGGGCTTAGCGGGGTGGACTCAGCAGTGGGATAAAAGAGGATGGGGAAGGGGAATAAAATGATATTATTACCCCGTGACGCGCCCAGGGCCGGGAGCCGGAGCTGGCGGACCTGCGGCAGTGGCGGCCCTTCCTGGCCATGCTGCTGGCTAACCGGGCTGACCGACCCCGCCTGGCCGCCGCCGCCGTCGCCCGCCTCGGCGACCGCCTGCTGGCCGCCGGGCGCCTCTACGCCTCCCAGCTGTGCCACCTCCTTGCCGGCGGCTGCGTTGCCCTTGACGACGCTACAGACGTCGACGGGGACAGCTTCGATGCCAAGTCGCTGGACCCGTTCCGGCCAGGCGGGCCCATCGAGCTGATCGGCTTCGACTCCGCCGCTGCCTCCGTCGCAGCCTCTGCCGGCTCGGCTTCGTCTGTTGCGGCGGCCGTTCCCAACGAGGCCGTGCAGCTCACCGAGGTCTTCGAGTTCGCTGTCGGCCTCCGCGATCGACGTCGCCGGCTCGACGGCGTCTGCCAGCGCCGCTTGTCGGCACGCCTGCTGCCCTACAAGTTTCTGTACGCTGTGCGGCTGCTGGACGCCGGCCTGAGCGAGGAGGCCTTCCGCTACTGCCGCAACGTCGGCCGCTGCCTGATGCAACTGGACGGCTCCGAAGAGATTAACAAGTCCTTCACCCATTTTGAGTCGCTGATGCGGGAGATTCTGCGACTGGCCGAGCGGCTGCGCTGCCATCCGGCAGTGTCCGAGCACCTGGACACTGATTGGCTGGCTGAGCTGGCCGAACTGGCTGCTGGGCGGCGCAGGTGGCGACAGCAGCAGCAGATTCTGCCGCACCGGCCGTTCCAGCCTCCGCCTACTGGGAATCTGCATCATGATCCCGCATCCTGGCGGCCGCCTCTGCCGCAGCAGCAGCAGCAGCAGCAGCCTCCTGTCTCGTGGACGCAGCAGCAAAGCTCGGCGACTCCTGCCGCTGCAGCGTCTGCATCCTCGGTTCATGTGGCATTTGACGCGTTCGATGAGCCGGTATGACCTAAATCCGCTTAAACCCCATATAGTTACTCGCATCAGAGTCACTTGCGTTCTCCCAGAGTCGTTTCAGAGTCGCTGCAGGTAACACAGGCAAAATAGGAAAGAAGTGACTCTAGATGACTCAATGGGCAAGATGCCAGGTTACCAGTGGCTAAAAAGTCGTCAAAAAGTCGCATAAGAGTCAATTTGAGGTGTTATATGACTCTGGGGCCGTAAAGTCTGATCTGAAGCGTGCTGGAGTCGCTGTAGAATTACGACTCTGCAACTCACATGGTGCGCTCGTGACTCAACAGTTGCCTCGTGCCTCTCCCTGGCATTACGGTTGTTTGAGACGTTTTCAACGAGCCAACTCCAAGGCACAGAGAGTGTACATGTCTGACGATTAGAAAGTCCCCTGTACACCCTGTGTGAGCGTGTGTACGAGTGCGCTCCTGTGTACAGTATTGGCGCGCTCGGGAGTCTGTGGAATGAGCAGAATTGCTTCAGCGCTCCGGTTGTGGGACCGATGTCGCCGAAGGCTTTGCGCCATGGTGGCCGCAGTCTTCCTGCATTATTATCTTATGTACACAATCCACCTCGCTGGTTTCCCATCTCAGGCCTCGCAGATCCCCGACTATCAGCGCCGGCGCGCCCTGTCCAGCAGCGCCTCGTCGCATGGCGGCGAATCGTCGGCTGTCCAGGGCGCCGGCAGCGGCGCTCATTCGCGCCAGACATCGCCGGCACCGTCGTCGCCGCCTTCGTCGCCGGTGGCGCGACCACCGTATGCGGTGAGTCGCGTGTACTGTATTGCACTATATTCTTAGTCCTGTGGCTTTAGCACCCTCCCCTCCCCACCAAGCCTTGGCTGAATTGCCGCGCTCGAATCCCAGATAATTTGGCGCCACTCAAAATGTTTTCATCTCCGCAGCCTCCGCCTGCCCCACCGCCTCAGCCGCCGCCGCTGCTGAAGTCGCAGCCTCCGCCTCAGCACCCGGTTCCGCCTGTGAGCCGTGGAGCTGCGAGGAGTCGGGATTCCAGCCTGAGTTCAGGCATGAGCCACCCGCAGCAGCAACAGCAGCGGCAGCAGCAGCAGCCCTATTCCCAGTACCCAAGCCAGTCTGACTCGCACAACCAATACCAGCTCGGCCAACAGCGCTATCCCGTGCCGCAGTCCCAGCCTGAGGAGGTAGCAGCTCACGAGGAGCATCCGCAGTCGCTGGAGTTCGAACAGCAGCACCAATATCACCAGCAGCCGCCTCAGATGTATCAGCAATCGCAAGGGGCTTCTTATCAACCGCAGGCGCAGCCGCCTCCACCACAGCCAGAGGCTCAGCCGCCATCGGAGCACTATGAGCAGCTTCAGCAGGCTGAGCAGACTCAGCAGCCGCAGCAGCTCCATCTGCAATACCAACAGCAGGCACAGCGGCAGACCCCACCATACCCACAGCCTCAGCCACCGCAGCAGAAGCAGCAGCAATACCCACAGCCCCAGCCACCGCAGCAGCAGCAGCAGCAGCAGCAGCAGAAGCAGCAGCAATACCCACAGCCCCAGCCACCGCAGCAGCAGCAGAAGCAGCAGCAATACCCACAGACTCAGCCACCGCAGCAGCAGCAACACCCACAGACTCGGCCACCGCACCAGCAGCAGCACCCACAGACTCGGCCACCGCAGCAGCAGCAATACCCACAGACTCGGCCACCGCAGCAGCAGCAGTACCCACAGACTCAGCCACCGCAGCAGCAGCAGTACCCACAGACTGAGCCACCGCAGCAGCAGCAGCAACAATACCCACACACTCAGCCACCGCAGCAGCAGCAGCAGTACCCACAGACTGAGCCACCGCAGCAGCAGCAATACCCACAGGCTGAGCCATCACAGCAGCAGCAATACCCACAGTCTCAGCCATCACAGCAGCAGCAATACCCACAGCCCCAGCCACCGCAGCAGCAGCAGTACCCACAGACTGAGCCACCGCAACAGCAACAATACCCACAGACTCAGCCGCCGCAGCAGCAGCAGTACCCACAGACTGAGCCACCGCAGCAGCAGCAATACGCACAGTCTCAGCCGCCGCAGCAGCAGCAGTACCCACAGACTGAGCCACCGCAGCAGCAGCAATACCCACAGTCTCAGCCGCCGCAGCAGCAGGCTCCGCAGTCGACGACGCTGCAATACCAGCAGCAGCAGCGATTCCAGCCGCCTCCTCGTCCGTATCAAGTGGGCCAGCCAGTGACACAGCCGCCTCCCCAGCAGAGTCAGGCGCAGTCTCAGATGCAGTCGTCGCAGCAGAATCAAGCTGCTCAGCAGCAGCAATTGCAGCCGCCTCAACAACAGCAGCCGCCGCAGCAGCAGGCCAGCCAAGGCATGTTCTCTCGCATGTTCGGTAGGATGTTTGGCGGCGGCGGCGGCAGCGGTGCTGACAGCCAGCCGGAGCCAAGTCAGCAGGAGCCGCAGCAGCAGCCTCCGCCACCGATGTACATGCAGGCTTCGCAGCCGCAGCAGCAGCCTCCGCCACCGATGTACATGCAGACTTCGCAGCCGCAGAGGCAGCAACAGACATCAACTGCGGCCCCCGGCGGTCCGCCGCCGCCTCCGCAGCCGCTGCATTACTACGCCGCTGGTAAAAGTATTTTCTCCCCAGCGCCGGTGCCTCAGTGACCGGCGCCTCTGGCCTAGCATGATAATCAATGATTTGCTAACTGAAAACCGCTCTACATGTAGCCCAGTGCTTTATTGTTGAATCATTTCGATTCAGCTCTCCTGCAATGTCTCATGCATCGTATTTTATAAGCCATTGCTTGTCGTCTGCTTAGGCCATAGTAATTTTTTGTTGTTTTTTCGAATAGAATTAAAGATTTCCAGAATGATTGTTGCTTGGCTTTAGTATTTTTGTGTCCACTATCTTGCACTTATTCCTTAGAGTTCTTGATCGGATACAAATATTCTTCATGGATCAATTTCAAATCAGTCAGTGATTGCTAATTGGTGTGAGTCTTTCCTCACCAAGTCCCTTTCATTTCGGTGCATAGAGCTATTATTATATACATATAATTAAATTTTTGTTTATTTAATTTGATTTCCGTGTGCTTCTGTACACCATAGCTCATACTATGTATATAATTAGCTGGCTTAAAAATCTGTTTGTGATGTAGCTGTTTTGTATTCGTGTGGTCCAGGTTGCGCTCTTGATTCTCATTCCCTAATCTTCTTGGTTAGCTTCACTGGTTCATGGCCGTTAATTATATTCATTTTCAATTCGTTGTCCGTCTGTGTTGCATTTCTGCATGCAGAGGTGAATTGGCCAAATATAGTAACACTATACTACTGACACTAATCTGTTGCAGTCGGTCACTGCAGATTGTGTTTCCGCTCCAACATTTGCCCGAGATATTGAACTTAATGACCTCGTTTTTTGTTCAAATATGTAGTGACAATCCACATCCTTCCATTGTCACGCCAGCTGTCCCACATCCTTCCATTGTCACACCAGCTGTCCCACACTCTGCAATAGGCACACCAGCTGTCCCACACCCTTCCATTGTCACACCAGCTGTCCCACACCCTGCAATTGTCACACCAGCTCTCCCACACCCTGCAATTGTCACACCAGCTCTCCCACACCCTTCCATTGTCACACCAGCTGTCCCACACCCTGCAATTGTCACACCAGCTCTCCCACACCCACACCAGCTCACCAGCTCTCCCACACCCTTCCATTGTCACACCAGCTGTCCCACACCCTTCCATTGTCACACCAGCTCTCCCACACCCTTCCATTGTCACACCAGCTGTCCCACACCCTGCAATTGTCACACCAGCTGTCCCACACCCTGCAATTGTCACACCAGCTGTCCCACACCCTGCAATTGTCACACCAGCTGTCCCACACCCTGCAATTGTCACACCAGCTCTCCCACACCCACTCCAGCTCACAAGCCCACACCAGCTCTCCCACACACTTCCATTGTCACACCAGCTGTCCCACACCCTGAAATTGTCACACCAGCTGTCCCACACCCTGCAATTGTCACACCAGCTCTCCCACACCCTGCAATTTTTACACCAGCCGCCCCAGATAAGCACAATACAGAAAGTCGGTCTGGCATTTAATTATCGCTAACAACGGCTAAAGAAAACGTAATGAAACTGCATGAAAATGAAAATGTCACTCTAAAAAGGAAAAGCTAAAATGTATTTACAGACGCCAAAATAATATGGCTTAGTTGACAATTAATAAAATTTGATGAGGCAAAATAATGCAAATGTTAATACAAAATTAGATATTCTAATAAAACAATAAAAAGACCAATAATGAAAATATATACAAAATAATGCTCATGCTACTAATAGTAATATAATGAGAGAAAATAGCCATTCGCTTTGCGCAGCTCAATTTCACAGCCTGCTACAACAGTGAAATAACAAAAAACTTTGCACACCGCAGAGTTGCAGCAGCCAATGGGGATGAGAAATCAAACAATATGGTATGGCTCACTGCCTGTGCTCATTCAATAAATACACGATATGGACTTTACACGCGACTGAAAGCAGCAAATAAAAGACAACACAAATCTAAGTAATCAAGCACAAAGCAGGGAACTCTACGGGGAAAACTATTTATTTGTACATCTGGCACCTGCACATTAGATGAAACAATATGTACATACATGACACTGCTGCTCCTACCATGAGAACGGTACACCCGTTGAAAACGTTACCGTGACAAGAATCGCTAGTGGTTGCAAACAACTTACTAGCGACGCTGGCGCCTCTTCTGACTTTTTAACGATTCAAACGACTGTAATGCGATGGAGGCAACTGTTGAGTCACGAGGGCATCACGTGAGTTGTAGAATCGTCAGAGTCCCGAAAAAGTCGTCCAAGAGTTTTGTTAGCGCTTAACTTTCTACTAACTCGCGTAAACTAAATATTGTTGCTATAAATGCAAAATGCGTTTTTTAATTCATAAAGTGACGCTGATCTCTTTGAACACTTTTTAGCGACTTGTACCGAGAAACATCATCGTTTGAGTCGTCTAGAGCCACTTACTTCCTATCTTATCTGTGTTACCTGCAACGACTCTGGAACGCTTATTGGCCTTTGGTACCGTTTTCATCGAGATAGTAGTGTATGAATTGTATATTTCACTATATTTCATACTACTATCACCAACTTAGTAAAAAGTAGTGTGTTAAGCGACTGACTTCTAACTATAGCTACAGCTTCTAACTATAAAGAAAGGAAGGCATTTCAAAGCTAATTCCAAGCATATTAAAAGTACATCAACACGAAATCGAATCACGAAGCGAGCGCAAGCAATGGCAATAATAGCTTGTACATCGAGCGTAAGTCGCCTTCCCCACGCTTTGCAGCATCTCAGCTGCTTAGCAGCTTTTCAAGTAGGCCGCCTCCGCTGTTTGACGGCGGCGCGGCCGGGGCGGACGGCGAGGCTCCGACGCCGCCGGATCCGCTGCCTGCGCTGCCAGGCGTGGTGGAGTCCGGCGCCGGCTGCCTGTGCCGCTCCTCCATATCCAGAATGATGTCCAGCACTACATCTTCGGGCAGTTCGGCGCTGCCTGCAATGTCCACCGGCTGCGGCTGCTGCGGCGGAGTTGGTGGCGGCAGCGGCGGAGGTGGCTGCTGAATCAGCGCAATGGTCACAGCCGGCTGTTGCTGCAGCAGCTGCTGCTGCTGCTGTTGCTGCTTTAAATCATCGATGCTCTTCAAGATGCTGTCCAGCACGCCGGTCTCCTCCCCTCCGTTACCGTTGTCGCCGCCTCCAGCCGCAATGGCCGCGGGTGCAGCCGGTCCGCGATTCGCAGCAGCCGACGAAGCCGCCGAAGTCGTTGCCGCCGCTGCCGCCGAATCGCTCAGCAGAGCCGCCAGCAGCTGCGTGCCGCCTGGTGGCTTTCGCTTGCCTCCGCCGAGCTGCTGCGTGCTGCTGTCCACGTCTCCGCCTCCGCCGAGTTCCTCCGGCCAAGACGGCTGGCGCTTTCTGCCCGGCGTGCTCGGCGTGGCCGTGGTGGAGCTCACCTGCTGCTGCTCGGCCATTCGAGCCTGCGTCTCCTTGGCGCACAGCAGCTCCTGTGTGGGATCGGGGTTGGGAGATGGGAGTTGTGCGCTGTGTGCCCAGCAGTACAGGATGCGCGACCTAGACTAGGGACTGCCCCCCACACAGATTTCTGTGTGCGCTGCCAGCCCCCCAACCCCAGATTTGTGTGCGCTGCCAGCCTCCCAACCCCAGATTTCTGTGTGCGCTGCCAGCCCCCAACCCCAGATTTGTGTGCGCTGCCAGCCTCCTAACCCCAGATTTCTGTGTGCGCTGCCAGCCCCCAACCCCAGATTTCTGTGTGCGCTGCCAGCCTCCCAACCCCAGATTTCTGTGTGCGCTGCCAGCCCCCAACCCCAGATTTGTGTGCGCTGCCAGCCTCCTAACCCCAGATTTCTGTGTGCGCTGCCAGCCCCCAACCCCAGATTTCTGTGTGCACTGCCAGCCCCCAACCCCAGATTTGTGTGCGCTGCCAGCCTCCTAACCCCAGATTTCTGTGTGCGCTGCCAGCCCCCAACCCCAGATTTGTGTGCGCTGCCAGCCCCCAACCCCAGATTTGTGTGCGCTGCCAGCCCCCAACCCCAGATTTGTGTGCGCTGCCAGCCCCCAACCCCAGATTTGTGTGCGCTGCCAGCCTCCTAACCCCAGATTTCTGTGTGCGCTGCCAGCCCCCAACCCCAGATTTGTGTGCGCTGCCAGCCCCCAACCCCAGATTTGTGTGCGCTGCCAGCCTCCTAACCCCAGATTTCTGTGTGAGCTGCCAGCCTCCCAACCCCAGATTTGTGTGCGCTGCCAGCCTCCCAACCCCAGATTTCTGTGTGCGCTGCCAGCCTCCCAACCCCAGATTTCTGTGTGAGCTGCCAGCCTCCCAACCCCAGATTTCTGTGTGCGCTGCCAGCCCCCAACCCCAGATTTCTGTGTGCGCTTCCAGCCCCCAACCCCAGATTTGTGTGCGCTGCCAGCCTCCCAACCCCAGATTTCTGTGTGCGCTTCCAGCCCCCAACCCCAGATTTGTGTGCGCTGCCAGCCTCCCAACCCCAGATTTCTGTGTGCGCTGCCAGCCCCCAACCCCAGATTTCTGTGAGCGCTGCCAGCCTCCCAACCCCAGATTTCTGTGTGCGCTGCCAGCCTCCCAACCCCAGATTTCTGTGTGCGCTGCCAGCCCCCAACCCCAGATTTCTGTGTGCGCTGCCAGCCTCCCAACCCCAGATTTCTGTGTGCGCTGCCAGCCCCCAACCCCAGATTTCTGTGTGCGCTGCCAGTCCCGCCCCTAAAACTTCAGCAGCGAACCTGCAGCGTGTTGGATGTGAGGCTGACAGCGCATGAGTGCTGGCTCGGCCCATTGAGTAGCTTCATCAGCAGGGAGGCCGGCTGCTGGCCGCTGGTTGTCAGGGTTGATAGCGATGATGAAGCGTCCGTCGTACGCGGCAGCGCCGACAGGAACAGCGCCGGTGCCGGAGTCTGCGGCTGAGCCTGGGGAGGCTGCGGTTGCTGCTGCTGCTGAGAGTCCGACCACAAAGCCAGCATGCGGTTGCGCAGGGCCTCCGCCCGGTCCGGGTCCTGCTTGGCGCAGCTCTTGTACAGGGCACCCAGGCTGAGCAGCTCCTGGCGTTCGCGAGGCCCCAGAGAGGGGCGGGGCTGCGGCTGCTGCTGCAGCGACGCCGCCGGTGGGCTGCTGCCGCTGCCGGAGCCGACCCGGCGCAGCAGACTGGCGGACGGAGCGCCGCTGAGATCCGCTTCCGAGTCGCAGAATCTGCGCGAATAAAGCATATCCTACTGTTTAACTAGCTTAGTAGTAGTAGTAGTAGTAGTAGTGGTAGTAGTAGTAGTAGTATTAGTATTTAGTAGTATTAGTAGTAGTATTAGTAGTAGTAGTAGTACCAGTAGTAGTAGTAATAGTAGTAGTAGTAGTAGTATTAGCATTAGTAGTAGTAGTATTAGTATTTAGTAGTAGTAGTAGTAGCAGTAGTGGCAGCAGTAGTAGTATAGCGCCGTCCTGGCCCTTCCAAACGACCAGTTAGCTCCTGTTTCTTGGAAAGTGCCACCAATATTAAAGTTTACATATCGTCGCTATGGCCTACCTGATAATGCAGTGGGTAGATGTGAACTGGCCAGACTGCTGGTCGGTCAGGTAGCTGCGACTTTTTACAAAGGCCATCTGACCGGCCGCGGTCACCAGGCAGCGGTAGATGCCGCTGGACAAGGCATCGCGGCTCGACACTGCGAGTGGGGCGGGTTGGAGTAGTGGGAATTTAACCAGAACTCGTACTTTTATCTAAGAAACGGACAGGCTGATTCAATGAGAAAGAGCAGCTGGGTGTTAATAGTTCATGCCAAGCATAGAACCCGAGACTACAACCGTGTCGGCCCCCTGAACTCACCGACATCCTCAACGTGGCGCTGCCAGATGGTCCGGTCGGCCGGGAGCACCAGGTTGCACCAGCGCCGGCCAATGAAAAAATCCGATCTCACAGACAGCTTGCTGGCCAGGGCGGAGCTGCTCAGAAAGGATTGGATGACAGACTGGCAGGCTGATATTTGCATTGCCACACAGATACAGTCTTGGTGTCCGCAGCTGTCTACCCGTCTGTGTCTCAGTGTCTGTCTGAGGTCTATATGCTTGCTTGTCGGTTTGTCTGTCAGTTTCAGTCTAGTTATCTGAGAGTTTCTGCCATAGTGTCTCCTATTGTCTGCCATAGTGTCTCTTATTGTCTGCCATAGTGTCTCCTATTGTCTGCTATAGTGTCTCCTATTGTCTGCCATAGTGTCTCCTATTGTCTGCCATAGTGTCTCCCATTGTCTGCCATAGTGTCTCCTATTGTCTGCCATAGTGTCTCCTATTGTCTGCCATAGTGTCTCCCATTGTCTGCCATAGTGTCTCCCATTGTATGCCATAGTGTCTCCCATTGTCTTTCAGTGTCTTCCATTGTCTGTCATAGTGTCTCCCATTGTCTCCTATTGTCTGCCATAGTGTCTCCTATTGTCTGCCATAGTGTCTCCCATTGTATGCCATAGTGTCTCCCATTGTCTTTCAGTGTCTTCCATTGTCTGTCATAGTGTCTCCCATTGTCTCCTATTGTCTGTCATAGTGTCTTCTATTGTCTGCCATAGTGTCTCCCATTGTCTCCTATTGTCTGCCATAGTGTCCCCCATTGTCTGCCATAGTGTCTCCTATTGTCTGCAAGTGTTTCAAATTGTCTTCAAGTGTCTCCCATTGTCTGCCATAGTGTCCCCCATTGTCTGCCATAGTGTCTCCCATGGTCTGCCATAGTGTCTCCCATGGTCTGCCATAGTGTCTCCCATTTTCTGTCAGTTTCTGTCTGCCAGGAACACTGGAACATCAGCTGGCCGGCCCCTCACCTGCACACGGCCTGCAGCACCTCATTGCTGCCCGAGCAGGAGTGCTGGCAGGAAATATAATCGGAAAGAGAATGCGGCTGAGGCGGCGGCTGCGGCTGACTCCTGGAACCCGAGATAGACAGTGAAGCCCTGGTAGTTGGAGGCGGCTGGGACGACTGGATCGGCAAGGACATCTGCTGTTGCTGCTGCTGCTGCCGCTGCTGCGGAGGCGACAGCTTCATCAAGCAGACCAGGTAGCGCCGAGATAAGCCTGATCAGTTTGAAAATGCAAACTAATTAACCTACAGATTCAGTCCCAGAGCAGTCAGGAAGCTGTCAGCGCTTACCGGGCGAACTTGATTGGCTGTCGGACAGCGACTGGACTTTCAGCGTCGCTTCCAGCGCGAGCGGCTGACGGGCCGCCGATCCGGCGCGAGGAGCGCCGCCTGGGTGCCAGTTGGGCAGCAGGCGCAGGACAGCGCGGCTGGAGTGCGGATTGACTGGCGCCGTTCCTGCGGAAATTCGAGCCAAAAAGTGAAACCTGGACTGGAATTCGAGCACTAGTAGGGCTTAGGACACTGGAAGCTGGAGATGAGGCTGTGGGATTCGAGCACTAGTAGGGCTTAGGACACTGGAAGCTGGAGATGAGGCTGTGGGATTCGAGCACTAGTAGGGACTAGGACACTGGAAGCTGGAGATGAGGCTGTGGGATTCGAGCACTAGTAGGGCTTAGGACACTGGAAGCTGGAGATGAGGCTGTGGGATTCGAGCACTAGTAGGGCTTAGGACACTGGAAGCAGGAGATGAGGCTGTGGGATTCGAGCACTAGTAGGGCTTAGGACACTGGAAGCTGGAGATGAGGCTGTGGGATTCGAGCACTAGTAGAGCCTAGGACACTGGAAGCTGGAGATGAGGCTGTGGGATTCGAGCACTAGTAGAGCCTAGGACACTGAAAGCAGGAGATGAGGCTGTGGGATTCGAGCACTAGTAGAGCTTAGGACACTGGAAGCTGGAGATGAGGCTGTGGGATTCGAGCACTAGTAGGGCTTAGGACACTGGAAGCAGGAGATGAGGCTGTGGGATTCGAGCACTAGTAGGGACTAGGACACTGGAAGCTGGAGATGAGGCTGTGGGATTCGAGCACTAGTAGGGCCTAGGACACTGAAAGCAGGAGATGAGGCTGTGGGATTCGAGCACTAGTAGGGCCTAGGACACTGGAAGCTGGAGATGAGGCTGTGGGATTCGAGCACTAGTAGGGCCTAGGACACTGAAAGCAGGAGATGAGGCTGTGGGATTCGAGCACTAGTAGGGACTAGGACACTGGAAGCTGGAGATGAGACTACTAAGGGATTCCGAATGGCGCGATTTTGGAGGTGAGGTGGGTGTCAACCCTCCTCGCCTCTCATTGGCTGGCGCCCCGATCACTAGGTGATCGATACCCGTATCGATATCGGCGACTCGAACCCGCGACCCTCCCCAGCCGCAGGCGCACCTACCGATATTAGATCCCAATAAATCAATCAGATCCCAAATCAATCAGATCCCAAATCAATCAGATCCCAAGCGCACCCTCCCGAGCCGCAGGCGCCCATGCAGCAGGCGCCCATGCCGCAGGCACCCCGAGTGTACACTCTCCCGATATGTGTGTACACCGATATGTAGTCATCGATACGGGCCTCTTCCCCTCTCTCACCTACATCTCAACTAGCGAAATCGAACCCAGGTCGCGCCCATACTAGGACACTACACGGTTGTGGGGTATAGGGAGCGAGAAGTTTCAACCCTAACGCTGACGCAGCCCTGTACAGTGAGAGTGTACGGGCAGAGAGGGGTGGGGCGGACAGAGAACCAGCCACTAGGTTGTTATACTGTTGAAGCATAGGGAGCGAGAAGTTTTAACCCCGATGCTGACGCAGCCCTGTACACTGAGCGTGTACGGGCAGAGGGTGGGTGGAAAGAGATGTGAATAACACAGCCTGCTGCAGGAGCCGGATAGAGAGGCGCATGCTAGGACAGAGAGGTAGTGTGAGTCACACACACCCCACAGAGAAAGCCATACAGAGGATAGAGAGCTCCCTCCCCAGTTGCAGGGGACAGAGAGGCAGGCAGGGTATGCAGGGGCATGCGAACCGTCAAGGGGCCACGCGAGGATAGAGTGGAGGAGCAGAGATGTGTTTGGACAGAGAGCCAGCCACGTGTGCGTAGTGTGAGGGAACAGAAACATATGGAGCAGGAGGGAGATAGGAAGCAAACGCGCAGGGTAAGGGAGCCATGCAGCAGGGAGCAGTGTACAGTGAGACACGGGCAGGGGTGGAGCCGTGCGTGGACAGAGCTGAACGGCACGGTCAGCTGCAGGAATAGGATGATAGAGAGGCGCGGAGGGGGACAGAGAGCAGTGTGCAGGGTAGGCAGCCACGCAGGCTGGGGAACAGAGAGGCGCGTGTCAGCCAGTTACAGCCCGGGACAGAGAAGTATGAAGGGGGGCCTGGGACAGAGAAGTATGAAGGGGGCCTGGGACAGAGTTGCGAGCAAGGCACAGAGAGAGGTAGGGTCCGGTAGCTATGTATAGGCAGGGACCCACGCGAGGGCAGGACAGGGCATGCAAGGCATGCAAATTACATGCAAGGGCAGTGAGGTGTGCGCGGAGGGAGACAGAGAGCAGTGTGTAGGGGTAGGTAACAGCAAACTTTAGTAGAGGCGCGTGCGGGGACGGAGAAACCAGTCTGAGCGTACAGAGACGTTACAGAGAGGTACACAAACAGAGACCAAAGCGGGCAGAGCACGTGTAGGGACAGAGACGTGAGGGAGAATAGACCAAAACACGCTATGTATTTTCAAAAGTTGGTTTTAGTGCAGCATATTTAATAGCGGGTAGTATAATAGTATGTACATAGTAGGTATAATGGTAGTAATAATAGTAAGTATATTAGCCCAAAAGGTAGGCTAAAACAGGCTAAACTGTGTGTACGCATCCTCATCACCCCACAAGCCCCCTCTCCCGCCAGACTCACTCTTCCATACCCTCCTGTATTGCTGTATGAAGGAAAATATAGTGTAAAAATACAGATCTTAACCGTCAGACCGCTGAAATCAGGGCACACTAGAGGGGTTTCGGGGTCTGCATGCTCTATGTAAGCTGTTTCAATTATGTTTTGAAAAAACTAGGGGCTTAAATACAACGTTTTATTCAAAAAGTAGGTTATTTTAATGAAATAGCTGACACAATCATTGTCGAGAGTAGAAATTTTTATAAGAAACCAGGCATTTTAGCAAAAATAAACCTTCAAACCACATAAAATTGAATAAAAAGCAGACATTTTCAATTATAAACCGCAAGTATTTTAATAGAAAAGTAAGCAAACAAGGCACAAAACCAGCAAATTTTACCTTTTTATTTTAATGTTACTGATAAGGTAGAGAGTAGAAACTTGTGAGCTGTACGGAGTTAGAAAGTATTAACCATTATGTATCGTATGAATTATTAGTTCAGTACCAGCCATTGGTCAAGCGAGCATTTATGAAGTTATTACGAGTGATGAAGGGATAGAGAGCTATATACAGGAAGACAGTATCCTTCTAAACCACCACGAACAGATTGCTAATAGAGATAAGCTTTGTCTGTGTGCAGTATGAGTAAGCGAAGGCGGGGCAAATACTTTTCCACATGCCGGACAGAACAGTATTGTGCTAGGATTTCTCTCGAAATCGCGGTACGTTACTAGTTTTTATCACACCATCCAGATGCGTCAACTAGTCAGCAGTAGTCATTTATATGTTATTAGAACTTACAAACCCAGGTCAAGTAAATATTACAAAGAGTATATTACGTACACACGCCAACTCCGAATACCAAGCCATACTAGTCTACTTGCAGTGCTCCTGGAGGGAAGGGACGGCGGGGTGTACACCCGGCAGGGTGGGCGTCCAGCGAGTGTACATCTGACAGGATGGGTGTTCAGCAAGTGTACATCTGACAGGGTGGGCGTTCAGCAAGTGTACCTTCAGCGTCGAGTAGGTGTACACCCGTCAGTGGGGAACTCCACCCCTCCCACCAATGTCGTGTGCATGCGGTTAGTCAGTATAGTGGTGGGGTAGACGGTGCAGGAAGGAAACCCAGATGCTGACGCTGCCCTGTACAGCGAGCAACCAGCCCCCTGTAGCAGGAGGGGGACAGAGAGTGCGTGGAGGCAGTAGGAGATAGAGGACGCTACCCGGCATGTCGCAGCACGCGGCGCGGGACAGAGGCAGTGTGTAAGTCACCCCGCGGAGAGAGCTCCCCTGGCAGGAGGCGCGGGACAGAGAGGCGGTGAATCACACCCCACGGAGAGAGCCGTACAACGAGCTTCCCCACCCGAGTCCGGTAAATATTACAGAGTATTACGTGCACACACCAGCCCTGAATACCAAGCCATACTAGTCTATCTGCAGTGCTCCCAGAGGGAAGGGATGGTCAGGAGTTACACACCAAGAATGCATTCATACAAAGAGTACACAACTCGAGCCCAGACACCAAGTCACAGTCTACTTACAGTAGAGATGGTAGATTAATAGCAAGATTATATTACAATTAGACCTCTCTAGCACATGAGGAGTGAAATTCAATAATAATTGAATTCAATAATAATACAACATTTAGACGTAGTAATTTAATTACAAAATACCACTAACACTGAGCCAACGAATTGTAGGTTACAAAGGAGTTGCCACTCATATGGAAAGCCAGTATAATGCAGGTGTGTATTATTAAAACATAGACAAAAACGATGCAGACGTATATACACACTATTGATTTTGTACATGTACATTTCGGCATATTACCACACATCGCGGGCACATATTATATATCGGGGGATAGGTTAAAATACACACATCGTAGATGTAGAAGCAGACACAATGCAGGAAAATTATGATACGAGTGTACATATTAGTGCGTAAAAGTATCATATTATGACACCCTGTAGCACATATTGACATAATGCAGGGGAAAATATTGACAGAAATAGTACACAATTGTAGAGGTAACAACCAGCCAACTAGTAAGGGCATCCAGCACTTGTTCAGGTTTTTTTTATTTCGAGACGAGTGTCATGCCCCGCAAGAGATCTTATCAGAAATTTGTTGAACTCCACTGCAACTCTCCCCAGAGCCTCCAAATGGGAGTTTTAACACTTGAGGGGATCCCGCTCAATGTACAGTGCGGACGGAGAGGGGTAACAGAAAGCGCTGCATCAGACCGCGGAGCTGCATTCCTCCCCGAGGTAGGCGCGTCAGCTCCCACTCCTCATTTAACCATCAAGTAAACTAAAGAAGTCAAGCAGAAAGCCTTACAATCACCCGCAACCAGCACAAGTAAGAGTACTTTCCACTAGAGAGCCATAGTGCAAGATTCGCGAGCCAAGTTGAAGAAGCACACCAAATTACACTAAAGACATATGTATTAAAAAGCATACCGGCACCTCTACAAAAACACAGTATGTACCGATTAAAGTTGCTTTTGGTGCAGTGTATTTAATAAAAAGCAGGTACCTAACACAAAAGTAGGCATCAATGCAGTGCACGGGCTAAACTGTATTTACAAACGCAGGGCAACGAACTACACACAATGTAGCGCATAGACATAATTGTACACATAAATGTACGCAATTTCCGGTATATAGGACCAAATGTACGCAAATGTACACAATGTACACAAACACACACACACTCAGGCGTATTCACAGCAAGAGCTTCCTGCCGATGGCGCCATCGCCTGCGGCGATCGGTGCTGCAGGATGCGCTGCAGGATGCGCCTGAGTGTGTGTGTGTTTGTGTGCATTGTGTACATTTGCGTACATTTGGTCCTATATACCGGAGATTGCGTACATTTATGTGTACAATTATGTCTATGCGCTACATTGTGTGTAGTTCGTTGCCCTGCGTTTGTAAATACAGTTTAGCCCGTGCACTGCATTGATGCCTACTTTTGTGTTAGGTACCTGCTTTTTATTAAATACACTGCACCAAAAGCAACTTTAATCGGTACATACTGTGTTTTTGTAGAGGTGCCGGTATGCTTTTTAATACATATGTCTTTAGTGTAATTTGGTGTGCTTCTTCAACTTGGCTCGCGAATCTTGCACTATGGCTCTCTAGTGGAAAGTACTCTTACTTGTGCTGGTTGCGGGTGATTGTAAGGCTTTCTGCTTGACTTCTTTAGTTTACTTGATGGTTAAATGAGGAGTGGGAGCTGACGCGCCTACCTCGGGGGAGGAATGCAGCTCCGCGGTCTGATGCAGCGCTTTCTGTTACCCCTCTCCGTCCGCACTGTACATTGAGCGGGATCCCCTCAAGTGTTAAAACTCCATTTGGAGGCTCTGGGGAGAGTTGCAGTGGAGTTCAACAAATTTCTGATAAGATCTCTTGCGGGGCATGACACTCGTCTCGAAATAAAAAAAACCTGAACAAGTGCTGGATGCCCTTACTAGTTGGCTGGTTGTTACCTCTACAATTGTGTACTATTTCTGTCAATATTTTCCCCTGCATTATGTCAATATGTGCTACAGGGTGTCATAATATGATACTTTTACGCACTAATATGTACACTCGTATCATAATTTTCCTGCATTGTGTCTGCTTCTACATCTACGATGTGTGTATTTTAACCTATCCCCCGATATATAATATGTGCCCGCGATGTGTGGTAATATGCCGAAATGTACATGTACAAAATCAATAGTGTGTATATACGTCTGCATCGTTTTTGTCTATGTTTTAATAATACACACCTGCATTATACTGGCTTTCCATATGAGTGGCAACTCCTTTGTAACCTACAATTCGTTGGCTCAGTGTTAGTGGTATTTTGTAATTAAATTACTACGTCTAAATGTTGTATTATTATTGAATTCAATTATTATTGAATTTCACTCCTCATGTGCTAGAGAGGTCTAATTGTAATATAATCTTGCTATTAATCTACCATCTCTACTGTAAGTAGACTGTGACTTGGTGTCTGGGCTCGAGTTGTGTACTCTTTGTATGAATGCATTCTTGGTGTGTAACTCCTGACCATCCCTTCCCTCTGGGAGCACTGCAGATAGACTAGTATGGCTTGGTATTCAGGGCTGGTGTGTGCACGTAATACTCTGTAATATTTACCGGACTCGGGTGGGGAAGCTCGTTGTACGGCTCTCTCCGTGGGGTGTGATTCACCGCCTCTCTGTCCCGCGCCTCCTGCCAGGGGAGCTCTCTCCGCGGGGGTGACTTACACACTGCCTCTGTCCCGCGCCGCGTGCTGCGACATGCCGGGTAGCGTCCTCTATCTCCTACTGCCTCCACGCACTCTCTGTCCCCCTCCTGCTACAGGGGGCTGGTTGCTCGCTGTACAGGGCAGCGTCAGCATCTGGGTTTCCTTCCTGCACCGTCTACCCCACCACTATACTGACTAACCGCATGCACACGACATTGGTGGGAGGGGTGGAGTTCCCCACTGACGGGTGTACACCTACTCGACGCTGAAGGTACACTTGCTGAACGCCCACCCTGTCAGATGTACACTTGCTGAACACCCATCCTGTCAGATGTACACTCGCTGGACGCCCACCCTGCCGGGTGTACACCCCGCCGTCCCTTCCCTCCAGGAGCACTGCAAGTAGACTAGTATGGCTTGGTATTCGGAGTTGGCGTGTGTACGTAATATACTCTTTGTAATATTTACTTGACCTGGGTTTGTAAGTTCTAATAACATATAAATGACTACTGCTGACTAGTTGACGCATCTGGATGGTGTGATAAAAACTAGTAACGTACCGCGATTTCGAGAGAAATCCTAGCACAATACTGTTCTGTCCGGCATGTGGAAAAGTATTTGCCCCGCCTTCGCTTACTCATACTGCACACAGACAAAGCTTATCTCTATTAGCAATCTGTTCGTGGTGGTTTAGAAGGATACTGTCTTCCTGTATATAGCTCTCTATCCCTTCATCACTCGTAATAACTTCATAAATGCTCGCTTGACCAATGGCTGGTACTGAACTAATAATTCATACGATACATAATGGTTAATACTTTCTAACTCCGTACAGCTCACAAGTTTCTACTCTCTACCTTATCAGTAACATTAAAATAAAAAGGTAAAATTTGCTGGTTTTGTGCCTTGTTTGCTTACTTTTCTATTAAAATACTTGCGGTTTATAATTGAAAATGTCTGCTTTTTATTCAATTTTATGTGGTTTGAAGGTTTATTTTTGCTAAAATGCCTGGTTTCTTATAAAAATTTCTACTCTCGACAATGATTGTGTCAGCTATTTCATTAAAATAACCTACTTTTTGAATAAAACGTTGTATTTAAGCCCCTAGTTTTTTCAAAACATAATTGAAACAGCTTACATAGAGCATGCAGACCCCGAAACCCCTCTAGTGTGCCCTGATTTCAGCGGTCTGACGGTTAAGATCTGTATTTTTACACTATATTTTCCTTCATACAGCAATACAGGAGGGTATGGAAGAGTGAGTCTGGCGGGAGAGGGGGCTTGTGGGGTGATGAGGATGCGTACACACAGTTTAGCCTGTTTTAGCCTACCTTTTGGGCTAATATACTTACTATTATTACTACCATTATACCTACTATGTACATACTATTATACTACCCGCTATTAAATATGCTGCACTAAAACCAACTTTTGAAAATACATAGCGTGTTTTGGTCTATTCTCCCTCACGTCTCTGTCCCTACACGTGCTCTGCCCGCTTTGGTCTCTGTTTGTGTACCTCTCTGTAACGTCTCTGTACGCTCAGACTGGTTTCTCCGTCCCCGCACGCGCCTCTACTAAAGTTTGCTGTTACCTACCCCTACACACTGCTCTCTGTCTCCCTCCGCGCACACCTCACTGCCCTTGCATGTAATTTGCATGCCTTGCATGCCCTGTCCTGCCCTCGCGTGGGTCCCTGCCTATACATAGCTACCGGACCCTACCTCTCTCTGTGCCTTGCTCGCAACTCTGTCCCAGGCCCCCCTTCATACTTCTCTGTCCCAGGCCCCCCTTCATACTTCTCTGTCCCGGGCTGTAACTGGCTGACACGCGCCTCTCTGTTCCCCAGCCTGCGTGGCTGCCTACCCTGCACACTGCTCTCTGTCCCCCTCCGCGCCTCTCTATCATCCTATTCCTGCAGCTGACCGTGCCGTTCAGCTCTGTCCACGCACGGCTCCACCCCTGCCCGTGTCTCACTGTACACTGCTCCCTGCTGCATGGCTCCCTTACCCTGCGCGTTTGCTTCCTATCTCCCTCCTGCTCCATATGTTTCTGTTCCCTCACACTACGCACACGTGGCTGGCTCTCTGTCCAAACACATCTCTGCTCCTCCACTCTATCCTCGCGTGGCCCCTTGACGGTTCGCATGCCCCTGCATACCCTGCCTGCCTCTCTGTCCCCTGCAACTGGGGAGGGAGCTCTCTATCCTCTGTATGGCTTTCTCTGTGGGGTGTGTGTGACTCACACTACCTCTCTGTCCTAGCATGCGCCTCTCTATCCGGCTCCTGCAGCAGGCTGTGTTATTCACATCTCTTTCCACCCACCCTCTGCCCGTACACGCTCAGTGTACAGGGCTGCGTCAGCATCGGGGTTAAAACTTCTCGCTCCCTATGCTTCAACAGTATAACAACCTAGTGGCTGGTTCTCTGTCCGCCCCACCCCTCTCTGCCCGTACACTCTCACTGTACAGGGCTGCGTCAGCGTTAGGGTTGAAACTTCTCGCTCCCTATACCCCACAACCGTGTAGTGTCCTAGTATGGGCGCGACCTGGGTTCGATTTCGCTAGTTGAGATGTAGGTGAGAGAGGGGAAGAGGCCCGTATCGATGACTACATATCGGTGTACACACATATCGGGAGAGTGTACACTCGGGGTGCCTGCGGCATGGGCGCCTGCTGCATGGGCGCCTGCGGCTCGGGAGGGTGCGCTTGGGATCTGATTGATTTGGGATCTGATTGATTTGGGATCTGATTGATTTATTGGGATCTAATATCGGTAGGTGCGCCTGCGGCTGGGGAGGGTCGCGGGTTCGAGTCGCCGATATCGATACGGGTATCGATCACCTAGTGATCGGGGCGCCAGCCAATGAGAGGCGAGGAGGGTTGACACCCACCTCACCTCCAAAATCGCGCCATTCGGAATCCCTTAGTAGTGATGAGGCTGTGGGATTCGAGCACTAGTAGGGCCTAGGACACTGAAAGCAGGAGATGAGGCTGTGGGATTCGAGCACTAGTAGGGCCTAGGACACTGGAAGCAGGAGATGAGGCTGTGGGATTCGAGCACTAGTAGGGACTAGGACACTGGAAGCTGGAGATGAGGCTGTGGGATTCGAGCACTAGTAGGGCTTAGGACACTGGAAGCAGGAGATGAGGCTGTGGGATTCGAGCACTAGTAGGGACTAGGACACTGGAAGCTGGAGATGAGGCTGTGGGATTCGAGCACTAGTAGGGCCTAGGACACTGAAAGCAGGAGATGAGGCTGTGGGATTCGAGCACTAGTAGGGACTAGGACACTGGAAGCTGGAGATGAGGCTGTGGGATTCGAGCACTAGTAGGGCCTAGGACACTGGAAGCAGGAGATGAGGCTGTGGGATTCGAGCACTAGTAGGGACTAGGACACTGGAAGCTGGAGATGAGGCTGTGGGATTCGAGCACTAGTAGGGCCTAGGACACTGGAAGCAGGAGATGAGGCTGTGGGATTCGAGCACTAGTAGGGACTAGGACACTGGAAGCAGGAGATGAGGCTGTGGGATTCGAGCACTAGTAGGGACTAGGACACTGGAAGCTGGAGATGAGGCTGTGGGATTCGAGCACTAGTAGGGCCTAGGACACTGGAAGCAGGAGATGAGGCTGTGGGATTCGAGCACTAGTAGGGACTAGGACACTGGAAGCTGGAGATGAGGCTGTGGGATTCGAGCACTAGTAGAGCTTAGGACACTGGAAGCTGGAGATGAGGCTGTGGGATTCGAGCACTAGTAGGGCCTAGGACACTGGAAGCTGGAGATGAGGCTGTGGGATTCGAGCACTAGTAGAGCTTAGGACACTGGAAGCTGGAGATGAGGCTGTGGGATTCGAGCACTAGTAGGGCCTAGGACACTGGAAGCTGGAGATGAGGCTGTGGGATTCGAGCACTAGTAGAGCTTAGGACACTGGAAGCAGGAGATGAGGCTGTGGGATTCGAGCACTAGTAGGGCCTAGGACACTGGAAGCTGGAGATGAGGCTGTGGGATTCGAGCACTAGTAGGGCCTAGGACACTGGAAGCTGGAGATGAGGCTGTGGGATTCGAGCACTAGTAGGGCCTAGGACACTGGAAGCAGGAGATGAGGCTGTGGGATTCGAGCACTAGTAGGGACTAGGACACTGGAAGCTGGAGATGAGGCTGTGGGATTCGAGCACTAGTAGGGACTAGGACACTGGAAGCTGGAGATGAGGCTGTGGGATTCGAGCACTAGTAGGGCCTAGGACACTGGAAGCTGGAGATGAGGCTGTGGGATTCGAGCACTAGTAGGGACTAGGACACTGGAAGCTGGAGATGAGGCTGTGGGATTCGAGCACTAGTAGGGCCTAGGACACTGGAAGCTGGAGATGAGGCTGTGGGATTCGAGCACTAGTAGAGCCTAGGACACTGGAAGCTGGAGATGAGGCTGTGGGATTCGAGCACTAGTAGAGCCTAGGACACTGGAAGCTGGAGATGAGGCTGTGGGATTCGAGCACTAGTAGGGCCTAGGACACTGGAAGCTGGAGATGAGGCTGTGGGATTCGAGCACTAGTAGAGCCTAGGACACTGGAAGCTGGAGATGAGGCTGTGGGATTCGAGCACTAGTAGAGCCTAGGACACTGGAAGCTGGAGATGAGGCTGTGGGATTCGAGCACTAGTAGAGCTTAGGACACTGGAAGCTGGAGATGAGGCTGTGGGATTCTAGCACTAGTAGAGCCTAGGACACTGGAAGCAGGAGATGAGGCTGTGGGATTCGAGCACTAGTAGAGCCTAGGACACTGGAAGCAGGAGATGAGGCTGTGGGATTCGAGCACTAGTAGGGCCTAGGACACTGGAAGCTGGAGATGAGGCTGTGGGATTCGAGCACTAGTAGAGCCTAGAGCAGCCCCTTACCAGCCACAGAGGCAATGAGCGGCTGAACCAGCTGTCTGTCTTCGTTATGCAGAATTGTATAGAGCGGCCTGTGCACCAGATCCTCCGCCGTATAGTCAGTGTAGGCAGCAACATTTTGCGAGGCGAAGTCAATGATAGCAGATTCGTTCACAACCAGCAGGAAGCCTTCGACAGTCTGTAGCGGTGGTTTGCATTTCAAATATAATTATGAAATATTGTAGACTAATTATAAATATTAGAGCGTCGGACTCGCGACTGAAAGGTCGGGGGTTCGATTCTTGACCCCACTCGGAACTATTTGTGTCATTTAGCAAGACACTTAACTCTGCATTGCTTCAGTTCACACAGCTGTAAAATGGGTGCCAGCATTAGCTGGGGTAATTGAGGGTGTGTGGCGACCCCCCAGTCTATGGACTGAACAGCCGTACAGAGCCTTTCAGACGCGCCGCGCAATAGCTGCGGCTGAGCTGTCGGTTGCACATCTGCCCATTATGACAGGTGTAATCAATTTTATTAATATTATATTAATTTAAGAAGTCATACATCTCAAATCCAGACTTTCTAATGGTAACTGAGCAGTCCCAAAACTCACATCCAGACTTTCTAAAGGTGACTAAGCAGTCCCAAAACTCACATCCAGACTTTCTAAAGGTGACTAAGCAGTCCCACAACTCACATCCAGCACCATCTGGCCAATCAGGTGCCCATAGCTGAAGCCCCCAGTCGCAGCAGACTGCAATGTTGCAGACGTGGATGATGACAGACCAGCCGATGTTGATGGCTGTATATCCGGGAGGCTGGCAAAAAATGAGAACTCATCCTCAGCATTGGCAGCTTCAACAATGTTGAAGTCCATTTGGTACTCTCGCTTAACATTATTGTCAGATGACATTGTTGAATTTCAAGATGTTAGCAGGGTGGCAGAACAGCTTTGCAATCTGTTACATGGCCAAGCTGGTTCAAGCTGAAAACAGCACGTTTTTTTGGCTTGAATTGGCTAAATATTGAATACATCATTTACAGAAGTAGACTGAGAAATATGGTTTGCAGTTATTATCATAGGCTAGGTTTTTTTTACTGCGTCATGACGTATCCTACTTGTACTTCATTTGAAGTATTAATAGTTATAATTATTGGGATAGGGTCACATAGGGTGGAGCAAAGCCTAGTGATACAGTGTGGTACTAAGATTGAATTCAAGTTTAGTCATATTTGGAGCTAAATTTGAATCTTAGCTTGGTTTTGCTTATGCAATTTATGCCCTTGATGATCAACTTTTAAGGCATAATAAAGTGTATATATGCTTAAATATAAATAAAGCTAGGCTACTATATACTTTTATATAAAAACCTATTACATAACTATATATCCAAAGGCTCCCTATTGGAATACAATTTCAAATCCTATGGATATATGGCATACATTTGTAAACATGCTTAGGCACAGTAAATATTATATATAAATATTATTAATTTTATAGTAGTGCAAGATGGAATAGTGCAAGATGGGTTGTAGCCTAGTGGTTAGGGCGTCGGACTCACGACTTGAAGGTTGGGGGTTCAATTCCCGATCCCTCTGCAACAATTTGTGTCCTTGAGCAAGACACTTAACTCTGCGTTGCTTCAGTTTACCCAGCTGTAAAATGGGTACCAGCATTAGCTGGGGTAATTGAGGGTGTGTGTGGCGACCCCCCAGTCCTTGGACTGAACAGCCGTACGCAGCCTTCAGATGCGCCGCGCAATAGCTGCGGCTGAGCTGTCGGTTGCACATCTGCCCATTGGGCAGGTGTAATTAATTATTTATTATCAATTAAGATGGAATCAAAATTTTATAACTTTGTATAGCATATAGTCATATACTATATATGCAGTTATTCCAATAGGGCATAGGCTTATATCTACTTAGGGAAATTGGTAGAGTGGCAGTGATACTACATTAAGTATAAGGGTATAATATATAATCATTTTATTTAATTCAAGAAAGATAAGAATTAACATTAATATACATTTAAAAAAGCTCTAGAATGCAAGTCTAATAGAATTTTATAAGAAATAAATTGATTTATATTATGAAACTTCTTATTTTTCAAATTTAAAAGAAAAAGAAATTATTAAGGGGTTAAGGCATTAAGCCACTTGACTTAATTTCCTTTATAATTATCTATAGAATATTATAAGATAATCATATATGTATTATATACATCTATATAAACAATTATTTATAACCATTTATTTAAATTACAAAAAAGTTATAAATAATCTTAGAAATATTAGATCAAAGAAGATGAAATATACAAATGCAAAAAATATAGGCCTAACTAGGCCCTATATAAGATTAAGAATATAAAAAGTTATAAAAATATAAAGAAAACAAAACTATCATAGGCATAGGCATAAAAACAATTTAAAAACATCAAGTTACAATGTTAATGGAAGAATTATCATAGGCACATGCACATCTCGTTATTAAAAACTTGCACGTTAGAGCAAACAAAGCTTATAGGCTATCCGCTATCCACTATACTTAAATAAAAAATCCATTTAAAGATATTTACTTAAGTCTTAACGTTTTTAATAATAGGCCTAATACTAAAAGGCAAAAGATACAATAAAATACATTTAACTTAAAGATAAATGTAAGTTAGGCCTACAGCTTCGTCGCAGCGACATTGAATCTGACTGGGCCTGGTTTACAACAAATTTTGTTATGTTTCTTTAGGCGATTAACGAGCTGTTAACGTTCTGTACGCTGAGAAACGCTGACTTCATAAATTCCGAATATTCACTGGTTTTAGGCATAATCAGCAACCTAAAATCTTTCCTAGGCCTACTCGTTCTTGAACAATCCATCGTCTACTGGTCTGAGTTTGACCTGTGGACAAGTGAAGTGGAATGACGTTACACACTATTTTCTTAGAAATGAGATGGAGTTCATTAGAGAACGTATATTCACGTATATACAGTGGTCCTTGCGTATATTTTCGTATTGCTGTAGTTCAGTAATGCAGTTAGCATGGTCTCGAGAAATCACAATTTTCTAAATGGCGAAACCTACTTTAGTGCTTCTACTGCTGTCGAGGCATACGAGATTTTTGCTAGAGCAAGGACCACTGTGTGTAGTCCTTGCGCTAGAGTAGTAGTATATTCTGCTGTTTCGATCATTTCGTTTCGTTCGATCATCAGTCGATCATTTGTTAAAAATTACGCAAAAATGGTGATTCTGGTTCATCCCACCAAGGTAATGAGACATGGACTTGATCCACGCCGTCTGACTCAATCTACAGATTTTATGTTGCAATTCGAGACTACTCTCGATCCTGTGATGTCCCACACGTCGACCCCATACATTTGGGTGCTTGTTGTCATCGTGATGTTCAAGGCAGAGATCCTTGGGGCTGCTGAACAGAGGCTAAGCAACAGGCTTAGCTAGTGACCAATCCTAGTAACCATCATCTAGTAGGGCTTTAGTAAAATATGAAAGGGCAACCTGAACTTGAAAAATGAAATTAATGTTTGCCTTAAATCCTTAATAGAAATGACATCTGCGGTGCATAAAAAATGCAATGCCCATCATGCATGCACTTTGTTGGACGGTTTGCGAGAAACTGTTTCGTTCGGGTGACCTCTGCATGAAGTAACTCGCCCGCTCCTTTGTGGCAGAGGCGACGAAAATGCCAAGAATATGTTGGTTGCCAACGTCTGGTATTTATAACATAGAGAGACCTTGCAGAGACAAAACCGTCTTTGGGAACCTAAGAACATCTCTCGACTCGCATGCACTAAGAATACTTCTGCTTAAGGCGGCTGTGTATAGTTCTCACAATGAAAAGTGTGCAAGACCGGCCTGGCCCTGGGCCCGTTAAACTGACCGAGAGGGTAGTTATGAGTAAATTTCATTGTAAAAAATCGGGCTCAATGGCTCTCTTACAGGTAAAAGTTGCCTGTTACCAGGCCGCAGTGCCCCAATAGCCAGATGCCTGCCTTGTTTCTATGACTTATAAATGGGGACAAAACTTGGGTACGTGCCCAACGCCTCCGAGTCAAGGGGGTTTCAAGTTCGAGTTTTATCGACAGAGAGTAGGTCCTCAGATCTCCACTATAAACTTTCTGCATCTGCTGAACGAACTCAGTTATTGAAAGCAAGGTAGTTCGTAATTTATATTAATTTTTAACTTTTAGTGCATTCGTTTACATGCATGACTAGCTTCCAGCCCCATTCTTGTCTATGAGCTAATCTAATCTTGGCCGAATCTCATACCACCGAATCCCACCGAATCTCTCCGAATCTCTCCGAATCTTATTTCACCGAATCTCGCCGTATCTCACCAAATCTCATCTCACCGAATCTCACCGAATCTCACTAAATCACTCCGAATCTTACCGATTCTCATTTCATCGACTCTCATCACACCGAATCTCACTGAATCTCACTGAATCTCACTGAATCTCACTGAATCTCACTGAATCTCACTGAATCTATGCAAATCTCTCTGAATCTCATCTCACCGACTCTCATCTCACCGAATCTCACTGAATCTCACTGAATCTCACTGAATCTATGCGAATCTCTCTGAATCTCATCTCACCGACTCTCATCTCACCGAATCTCACCGAATCTCACTGAATCTCACTGAATCTCACTGAATCTCACTGAATCTCACTGAATCTATGCGAATCTCTCTGAATCTCATCTCACCGAATCTCACTGAATCTCACTGAATCTCACTGAATCTCTCCGAATCTCATCTCACCGAATCTCATCTCACCGAATCCCACCGAATCTCTCCGAATCTCACTTCACCAAACCTAATTATTTAATCGAATCTCATCTCGCAGGCTCTCATCCTACTGAATCTTGTCTCACACCTCATATCCCATATCGCTGTAGCTCGTATACCTAAAAAACTACTTTCTTTAACCCTCGTTGTCAGCGAACTTCAAAATTCATGAATGTACTCCATACATTTTGCCGCCAGCGATGGCTGCCGCTCGCTCCGCCGCCCCACCACTGGGTCCGGGTGCCCCAGCCGGAAGCAGCCACGCCATCTTCGACGGATTCGACCAGTCTGATTGGCCCGAGAAACCGATGCCGCCGGCGGAGGTGCCCGATCCGACACCCAGAGAAGACAACAGTGTCCAGACGAAAGTGCGGCCGGCTGTGAAGTACCGATTCACGGACAAGTTGCTATTCATGGACGAGTTGTTGATTCACGCCAGCGATAAACAATTCAAAGAAGCGTTGAAATTTGCTGTCAGCAAAGACGAAAGCGCTCTGAAGCTGCACGAAGATGAGCACTCGAGAACTGCGGCTCACTATGCTGCAATGAGCTCCGAAGGAGAAGAACTACTCAAGACGTTGATCGAGAAGGCGGGTAAATCTTGCCTTGACCATCGAGACTCGAACTCAGCTACTCCGCTTCACTACGCTGCTCAGAACTATCGTATTGAGCAGTTTCGCCAGTTGCATCCCGACGCCGAGCAGGAGCTGCGGAGCTCAAAGATGAGGGATCAAGCTGGGGACACGCTGGCCCACTACGCTGCCAGAAACTCTACAGATGAGTCAGTCCTGAGATCGGCGCTTCACGAAAATCTCCCTGCTATGCTATGGGAGAACAATAGAGGTCATACGGTACTTCATGTGGCCGTTGAGCACTGCGGTGATGAGCTGGTGAACCATCTGCTCGAACAGGCCAGAGAGCACCTTGGGAATAGGATAAATGAAGAAAAGATTGCAGTTGACAACGACGGAGACACGCTGGCTCACTGTGCCGCTAGGAACGAAAATCCAGGCTGCCAAAATGATGAAGTGTTTGAAGAAGTGAAGACATTTTTCGGCAACGAGTGCCTCGGATGGGAAGACTCAGGGGGTCAGTCAGTGCTGAAGACAGTCGTTCAGCGTTGCGCCGACGAAACGGCTAAGCAGATGGTGGATGCGTTTGCTGACAGAAAATTGCAGCAACTCAGAGAATATGCTGATGAAGAGAAAAACAGCTACCTGCACATTGCGGCAATGAGCGAAAAATGCGATACATTCGCCAGAATATTAGAGATCCTGAAGCAAGCCAGCACTGAAGACGAATGCATTAAGCTAATTAGCGAAGAAAGAAATGACGACGGCCAAACAGTATTGCATATCGTGGCTGGTGGTGATAAGAAACTCTTGAAAGCAATTCGGGAAAAGTTGACAACCCTCAAATTAAATAACTTCATTGCCGATCGCGATGGCAGAGGCAGAAATATGCTCTTCTACGCTTGCATGGCGTGGAATTATTCGCTCCTGAAGATCCTGCAGAGCCAATCAGACGCTTTCAAAGAAGTTGATGCCGACGAGAATAGCCTCTTGCACGCCATGTTCTTAAATCACAGAGTCGATGAACTTGTTTCTTCGGAGGAATTTTTCCAAAACGTGGCCTTTCTTGCCGAGAAAATGCCAAATGGCGTGAATCACGAGAACAATCTAAAAAAGAACTTTCTTCACTGCTCGCAATTAAAGGAGAAAGTTCTCATTAAAATTTTAAGTGCCGCGGTCGATAGTCCGATTTTGAAAAAAGTTTTTCTTAACAAGGATGGCGTTCACGTAGTTCACGAGTTCGCGAGCCGGTACAACCTGGAGAATCTGATCGAACCTCTCGCCTCGATTGCGAATGCCGAGAAAGCCGAACTACGCAGCAAGGTAGTGGAACGGGGTCCCAACAAAGGTGCCAATTGCCTGCACTTCGCTTGTCAAGCAGGCCACCAGGCCAACATTGCCTATTTAACGAAAAACGGCCTTAAAATAACTGACATGGACCACGATGGGCTGACTTGCATCGACTACGCTCGCGATGCTGACCAGCTGAAAAAGTTAGTGGAGGCCCAGGGCTTCGAACCGAGCGAGGCTTGCTGTCTTTTTGATCCACTGCACCGTGCAGTGAAGCTGCCTGACCGGCCGGCCGCGATGCAGCACATTGCTCGAATTGTCGACCAGGTGGTGAAAGAAAAGTTAGAAAGAGGCCCATCAAGATTTAAAAGGGAGAACCAGTCCTCACAGGGGGTCTCCGTGTTGCAGGCAGCCTGGGGTGATGACTCGCCGCAAGCGTTTCGCAGCGCACTAAAACTAAGCTTATTAGGGGCAAAGACAGAGGAAGGATTCATTCGACAGTGGATCAAAGACCACCCAGATGATAGTTCTATAGATAAAAATCCAACGGAGATGCAACTAATTGACCTTGCACTTAAACACAACAAACTCGATCTTCTGCCTGACCTCATCATCACGAGGCAGTTCGAACTGATTCCCAGCTGCATTCGACTAATCATTCAGCTGAAGAGAAAGATAAAAAAGCACGATGTTTATCACGACCAGCTAAAGAGTCTCGCAAGCAAAGTCATCAGCATAGCCGTAAACACGCTTGACCAGCTGTATGCAAATTCAGATGACAAAGATAGAGAGCTTTTATTCAATTACATCAGAGGCGAACTCAGAGGTCTGAAGTACAGCATTGACGAAAATGAAAACAGTAGAGCGACCATATGCTGCAGCGGTGAGTCTCAACAGTACACAGTTTTGGAACTCGTTGAAATTGCTGAATGCGAGGACCTGTTTGCTACAGACTGCATCTACAAACTGGCTAAGGAGGAGTGGAAGAAGGCAAAGAACTGCGGAAGTCCAACTACCCACTTCGGATTTAGCCTAGCTACCTACATCGTATTCATGTTGTACTTTGCTTGGTTTGTTACCGACTTTAAGACGACATTCAATTCGTTTGTGAGCGACGCAATTCTGACTGCGTTTGCGCTGCTGTTTCTTGTGCTCGAAGTATTTGACTTTACCTCGCTGCCACCAAAAGCAATCTGTTGTGGTGGTAGGTCGAGTAAGTGCTCGATGTACTGGAGAAATGTGTACAATGTGTTTGACTTCATAGCTCTATTGCTTCTGTGGCTTGGCATCGTCTGGAAGTGGTCCATTTTTGGAAACCCTGGTGACGTCACTGCTTACGCATGCCAGTGCATTCTAAGCACGTCATTCCTTTTCTGCGGATTTCGTTCTGTTGCCTTCCTAAGCTCATGGCAAAAGACGGGGCACGTTATCGTCATGCTGAAGAAGCTAATGATCGGAGACTTGGGACCGTTCCTTGCGATCAGTGCGATCATTTTTCTATCGTTTGGAGTGTTTTTCTTCAATTTGCTGTTCCCATCAACCACCGCGCAGTCGAGCGAGACGCAGGCCGAGTTCTACTGGTGGCGAGTCATGCTGCAGATTTTTACGATGCCGTTCGACCTGCTGTTTACCAACTTTGAACGCATTCAGTTTGACACTCCTAGAAGCGACTTGAGTCAGGAAGTCGGATCAGTGGCCAACGCTATCGGTCTGTCTTGGTTCCGCAATCTCACGCTATTTGTTTTCCTCCTGCTGGTAAACATTGTGATGGTTAACCTGCTGATCGCTCTGTTTAACCTTCGGGTGAGCACGCTTCACAGCAAGGCCATCGGAATCTGGAGACAGGGATATTTTGAGCTGCTTCGCGAGTACCAGGGGCGAGCTGAACTGTACTGCTGTTGCATCAACCGAAAATGTTCTCGGGTTGGTCCCGACAGAAAAGTAGAGTCTGTGAGTACGGGCTTGTAATTACTTGACTTCAAGGACTACTTAAGTAGAAGGACGGGAGACCATGAGCTACGTTTACTGAAAATTTTAAGAGGCAGGTTTTTCCGAAAAAATACATTACGGAGGTAGGAGAGATTTTAATTTTCCAGCACGAGAATTATTATTGCATTTGAAACTCGTAGGAGACAGACCCAACGTTCATCTTTTAATACGTCTTGTTTTTCTTATAGCTCTATTGATATTCATAGAGTTTTTGATTGGAAAATTAGGATTCTATGTTAATTTTATATCCTACGTACAATCGTAGATTTTCCAAATAACTTTTTTTAGATATGTATAGTTTCCCATCATTCTACTTGGAGTAGTCCTTGCTTGACTTGGCTGCAAGGGGCTCCGGTAATCCGGATGCATCGGGGAGGCATTGATGCCTATTTGGCCAACAGCCTGGCGACCTCGTGCAGCTAGTGCTTCCCGTTTGAAGAGTGGATGATACTCGCCTTATAGCCCTTAGATTGCTAATCATGTGGCGGAAATTCTCGGGTCTGAAAACTTCAGGGACATCCATGTTTGGGCCGAGGTAGTTTAGTTGAGGCGATGCAGTTACAGATGAAGTGCCCCGCATCCTCGACGCCGGAGAGGCAAAAGGGAATTCCTCATTGCAGATTTTCCCTGGAAATCGCGATGACTGTCGATGCCAGAGAGGGCGGCTTCTCAGGGGCTGTTCAAAAATGTAACGGTTATCCTGAGAGTGTAAGGGATATAGACGTTAAACTTCTTCAGGTTTGGGAATGAGCTGAGCGAAACGCTAGAAAATGAATTTCATGTGCTGATTTGCAATTTCCAATAATTACAGGTGTTGCGTGGTCGGAACCTAGATCCAAAACGCTAGAACACAGTAGAGCATTATCTTTTATAGTAAAAATCCTCCGCCTGCCAACTCTTTAAAGGAAAAAGACGCTGATCAAGGTGGACCAAAGTACTCCGCGACTTTCCTGCAGTATCTGTATTACCAAGCTCTGCTGTTGCGTAGGATTCGTCCGAAACTGTCGCGAGAAGTGGAGAAAAATCGAAGTGGCTTCGAGCAGCTGAAAGCGCATTGCGAGAATAACCTGGCAAGAGTGCATGCTGAGATTAGCGAGGATCTGACCTACTTAAAACGCAGAATAAAGGAAGTCGAGCACGCTCAGAATCTGCCTGAACGCGACCGAAACAAAGCGAGGCAGTTTGAAAAATATCCGAGACCTACTGACCGATCCCAGAGCCAGCAGAGGACTGCAGCTGGATCTGCAGAACGGCAGCCGAGCCAGCAGAGTGTAGGAGGAGCGAGACCAGAACACCGACCACCGGAAAATGGCAGGCCACTGTGGGTAAACTAGCAATGTAGCAAGGAAACTATACAGACTCGTATTTCCAAGAAACAAGCGGTTAAGTCGCAAAATGAATCCCGATTGTGAGTTCACTCAGTTCTTACGCTTTTATGTTATTGATAATTAGCGATGAACAGAATTAGCTGAGATTAGATTTCCGGGAAAAGCATTCCAATTAATAATTTTGGCTTCTGGATGAACCGCCAACTTAATAAAATGTCTGCTTCTTAATTGAAGATCTTTATTCCTGATAAGACTAATTCTATTTGTATGAATCTGAAATATTGACAAAAACTGTTAACAAAGACACTAAAGACAAATTTGATGTATCATCATTAGCACTAGTGGATGCCATGATAATCTGGTTACTTTAAACTAAATATGTTTTAAATGCACCTGTCAACCCCAGTCTAATATACTTTCTGTGATACTCTATCGAATATTTCAGATCTACAACAATTACTACTATACTACACTTTTTGTGTTATTAATATTGCATATTTTCCTCTTTCTATAATCGACTTCCTGTCTAATGCAGCATTCAAGATTGTTAGTTTTTAAAAATACAATAAAATATTGATACATGGAACTTGCTGTGAGTACACAAAAAGCTTGTATGAGTAGCATTCATTTGTCGTAATTTTAATTATCACCAATGGCGCGAGTTCTTGAATGGGCGCGGTTGTTGTTGTCATCATAATTTTTACTACCTCCATATCACCATTAATTCAACTTAGGTAAATTTGTTTAAAAATACAATAATTTTCCATAATCCCATTGATTTTGTACTCATTATTGCTAAAACATCAGTGTAAAAAGGAGTCAACTTAGTTCGAAAATCTTCCAACAACACTTTTACCTGCTACTTGCTCAATCCCAATAACAACGTCATTTTCTTGTCTCTAAAAAATTCGAACATACTACTTCTACAGGCAAACTGCTCAATCCTCTGCATCGAGAATGCAATGTGAATTCTTCAAACCCCATTCCCTTTGCTGGCAAAACCGGATCACCGCAACTTTCAACGTCCCAGCAGCTCATGGTCCACACCCTGAAAAAAATACGATAAAAACATTTCTTGTTGTCTCACCAGTCTCCTACTCCGTCCAACTTCACCCAATTGTATAAATGAAAACACCAGTGCAAGAAGGAATGCGTTCGGTACATGCAAAGTTCTGGCTCCAGGTAGAAATTGCGCTAAGTGGAGAAATACTTAATCTGTGACGTTCGGGTTTCGGTCATGCACAGGTCAGCAAAAATGTCCTGCTAAGCCCTTGGAGGACAAAGTATAGACGGTAATTTTTTGCCCTTTCAGATGATTTCTCACAGACACTGTCATTTCATCGCCATCGAAATAGTATTTATGCTTGTTATCAAAATCGATCACCCAGCAAACCCAATGAAAATCCGGCCCATCAGCGGTATCAAAGTTCATGATACCGCATTCCCTTTCAGAGGGGACTCGGCCTCGGTCCTTGCACAGTTCCTTTCTGCCATAGCGCAGTTTCGTATTGTGCTTTTGCAAGAGAGTTTTAACAGCGCCCATGAGTTCCATACCAGGATCAGATATGCGATTTTTTCTGGTTAGGTGGGGATCACAGATACTAGGATAACTAGATGGGCCACTCAGGCATATATACTTAGCAAAACAGCTTTCTACTTTCAGTTCAGTAGCAATGAAGAATATATATGGTATTTTATAGGAATAAAGGCAGCTGAGATGACTTTGATAAGTTTAGAAGCCAAGTGTCACGTTATTGGCGTAGCGGCTAACTATGGCTGTGACCCTTAAAAGGGCCATTTTAACAAGCGTTGCAGTAAGTCGTAGTCCCAAAACAAGTTGAAGTCAACTCTTGCAAAGCGGATTGTGTAGCGGAGCACTTGGCAATAAAGGCAGGAAACTGCCGTAGTTGTTTTTATTGTTAATATCAATATTAGGCTTGGTTAGGACTGTCAATACACAGACTATGGCTTTCTGGGCACTGGCGGCGGCAACAACGGGTTGAATATAATTTGGATATGAAGCCAAGTGACAGGCGAATGATGCAATGACGACGTAACGTGGTGAGCAGTGGCAATGAGCACAGTGGAGGCAGTGAGTAGCAGTGGCGAGATTGGCGTCAGCCGTGGCGTGAGACAGTCAAGTATGCGTGTGAGTAGGCTGGCCCAGACGGAGGGGCCGTGGCGAGAAATAAGGAGGCTCGAGGCAGCCAGACAGAGAGAATGAGGCAGGCACAAGGCCAAGGACCAGAACAGACAGGAACATACAAGAACAGATAAGGACAGATAAGAACAGATAAGGACAGATAAGTGAGGAGGGCCCGCCGCCAGGCGGGGGTTTAATAAAGGAGCGCAGAGGGGGGCAGCGCGAAGCACGAGTGGTTTTCATTGGCTGGCGAGAGAACTTAAAATTATCGATCGTGCCAATTTTATACGGTCGCGAGAGAGGATAGCAAAATATACAGTGAATTAGAAATTGCCACAAAATCGTTGGGCACTACTACAAGTAAACGTCGCAATAAACAAATGGAAAAGTTTAGTTGAAACGGTGAAACTGAAGGGTTGAAACTATAGAGAAACAGCAGTCCGACGGCCCTTTTCGGGACCACCTTAAACTGGCAACGTCACACCAAGCTTATAGACGTAAACAGCTTGCTAATTGGTTCAGCCATAGTGTACGAGTACATTAGCCACTGAAATGTACATGGCAGATTTAGGCAGGAACAACCGAGAAGGGTAATAAAAATTGGTTGGCGGGGGAAGGGGTAGAGTTGGTGGGGCGTTTCCTGTGTCTTAGCGTCTTCCTTTGTCTTAGCGTCTTTAAGCTTGGGGGTTAGGAGTCAATAAATAAGCCTTGTCTTTAAAAATACATTAAAATGCTTCGGTTTAACTTCGTACTGAACTGAAAGTAAATTTCGCATTTAGCTTCTACTCGTATGAGCGTGGAAATACACATATATTTAAAAATACATTTAGTTTAGACAGCCACTTTTCTACTGTATCTTTAGTTCCTTACTTAGTGCCATGAGTTTTCTGACTACAGCTTACCTATACAAAGTATTTTCGTAAAGTGCTTTTAGTGTCTCGTCTGATATTTTTAGTAAATAATTTTTAGTATATTGGAAGTATACTATATTTTAATTAGTAAACAATTATTAGAAAATTCACGGTCCAACCCGTGCTTATATGCACATTGTGTACTAGAAAAGCTGTCGCACCCAAGCAAAGGTTTGACAACCCAAGGTTGTAATTACATGTATTGGGGGCCACTGAACCCCTCAAAATACAGTTTGATGAAAATAATAACCGAGGGAAGAGGGCTGACTGGCTTTTGCCTTCACTAAAAAGCCTAGGGATTAGGTCAGAAAAATCGATACAATCTCTGCAGTCAGAGAGCAAACTGGGTGAATAGGAGCTTATATCTCTCTCTTGTTCTCGCTGATTTTTCTGCTCTATTTTCTGCTATCTTCTGCTTACGAGATAGAAATGTTTTCAAAAACACTGGCCTCTACAGGCCCTATTGTGACTTAGAGGTTCGCATCTCAAACTCGCAGTTCCGAATATTATTCAATGCAGTGTATATTTCTTAGTCAACGAGAACGCTTAGACGCAATACCAAGCAATGAATGGTTGAGCAGTGAAGGATTAGCCCTCAAGCAGTTTCTCTTTGTGCCCTGGTTAGGCAACTAACAACCCCCTCTCCAAAGCATTGCTGCCAGTCCTCTGTGTCAGGCGTTCGCATCCTGCCGGCTTGGCCCTCAAACCTGAGTTCCCTTTGGGCGTTGAGATCGGCTAGTCTAGAGTTCGTCTGTTTGGTAGCCGTGGTCTAGACGCGTTAGGTTAGTTTTTTTTCCACTCCGATGCAAATGCTTTTGTTGTGCTTACAAGAGGTAAAGGTTTTCTGCTGCCAAGCCACAGTGCGCCAGGCAGGTGCTCTGTTTCAATGATTTATAAAGAGACAAAATTGTGCACACGCGCCTCCGAGGATGAAGGTTTCATTTTTGAGTTGTACCGACGGAGAGTACCGCTGATCTTCACTGCAAGCTTTCTGCATTTTGCTGCACAAACTCGGTTATTGAAAGCCAGGTAGCTCGTAATTCATATTCCCAATTCATTACTTTTGAATGCATGACTTCCAGCCCCATTCTCCGTTCTAATCTAGATTGGCTGAATCTCATCGCACAAAATCC